>SJYA01001317.1:226057-261342 GCA_006410615.1 Neotragus moschatus | reverse complement strand
ACTCTGTGCGACCCCAGAGATGGCAGCCCACCAGGCTCCCCCGTCCATGGGATTCTCCAGGCAAGAACACTGGAGTGGGGTGCCATTTCCTTCTCCAATGCATGAAAGTGAAAAGTGAAAGTGAAGTCGCTCAGTTGTGTCCGACTCTTCATGACCCCATGGACTGCAGCCCACCAGGCTCCTCTGTCCATGGGATTTTCCAGACAAGAGTACTGGAGTGGGGTGCCAAGCTTACCTATGCTGATTGTAAAATCTACATAAAGTGAAGTCACTCAGTTGTGTTCAACTCTTTGCGACCCCGTGGACTGTAGCCTACCAGGCTCCTCTGTCCATGGGATTTTCCAGGCAAAAATACTGGAGTGGGTTGCCATTTCCTTCTCTAGGAAAATATGCGTGGAGCTCTATAATTTTGAAGCGAGCAAAGGGGTAAATTCCTGTTGGCAGAGAAAGGCGCAGCTGGTTTCTTGCAACCTTCCTAGGGAGCCAGCCCCACCTAGTGGCCACTTAGAAAACTGCCATTTTGGATTAATCTCTTCTGCAAAGGGTGCCAGATTCAGTAGTTATCTGGAAGACGCTCGCCTTCCATCCTGAGGCAGTATTACTGGGCCCAGGCCCCATCAGGCTGAGTCAGTGCCAGTGGCTGCCTTTCTCTCTGTGGACTTCCTGGCTTCTTCTGTTTATGCTGCTTTTAGTCCCCCTTCCATCTACAGGATATCGATACAACGTAGCCAGGCAGCCTCATAACTTCTCCTCTCCTCTGCCCCCCATCACAAAGGCTTTCTGAGCCTGTCTGAAAGGAACTCAATCGAGTATGGCCCTCCCTAGGTATCCAGGGGTTACACACAGAGCAAAGGGTCCTACCAGCAAACTGGTCTGGGTGAAACACTGCACTGTAAGACCTCACCTTGGAGGGTCCTAGTGAATACACTCCTCTGGATATTTTACTCCTAGTGTTTCCCAGACATATTCAGCACAGAACCCTTGTTTACTTGGGAAAGGGACTTTGATTCTAAATTAATGAATTAATGAGGAACCGCCTTTCCACAATGAATCCCGTGAGAAATTTGGGAGCCTGATGATCTAAGGGGTAACAGAAAAGACAGAAGTGGAGATGCGGTTTTTCTAAAGCTGCTTCCACTCCCCTTGATTTCCGGATCTATGACAATGCGCTGGGAGCACAGGTGCCGGAGGGCTTGCCCAGGCTGAGGAAAGGATCAGGGCTGGGGAAGCGTGGAGCCAAAAAGGCCTGGCCTGCCCTCAGCCCAGCCAGAGTATACCACAGCACAGGCAGGGGGTGGCCTGGAGCAGGGGTGTTGGAGGAACGAGGGCAGGCACGGGGAGGGAAGGGAGGCTCTGTTGGAACGGGTCCTCCAAAGGCCGCCCCTACGTCATGGCTCCCATATGCTTTCTTAACGAAACTCCATTTTGACCAAAGGCACTCTGCTCTGTCGAGTTCCACAGGCCTCTGTGCAGCTTCTGACCAGGTGCCCTGGTATTTTCTTGGTCTTCATAAAGTTCCACCATGCCTTAACCTTTCTTCAGCACACAAAGAACGCCCCAGGAGAGCACACACAGTGGTGAAAGTTGGCACTCAGTATATGCCTGCTGTCCAGAGGAAGTTGGGGGGGGTGAATTCTCAGAGCTGTTTGCTAGACAAACACGGAACAAGCGACCAACCCACCTCAAACAGCCGGGTAGACAGGACTTGCTGGTTCAGCAAAAAGGGACCTGGCGGGCAAAGCAAATGGCACTCTTGCAAAGGCTCTCAAGAATGCCGCAATGGGAAACCCTCGCGCAGCAAGGAAGAGTAACCCCTGCTTTCCGCAACTAGAGAAACCCCGTGCACATCAACAAAGACCCAGCACAGCAAAAATAAATAAATAAATCTAAAAAAAAAAAAAAAGGATACATTTCTCCTTGCTGCCTGTGCCTTGGTCTGTCAGGACACTAGTGGGGAGCAAACGGCATTCCTAAGACAGAGAAGACTCACTGCCCCGTTAAGTGTGAAGCACAGAAAGGCTTCTAAGCAACAGAACAGCTGTCAGTCAGTGGGTGCAAATCTTGCAAGCCCCCAGGTTCATCTCACCAGGTCCTCACTGCAGCTGTGGGGTGGGCATCTTGATTACCTCATTATCACAGATGGACACCTGTGGCTCACAGGTTATGTGACCAGCCCGAGCTCACAGGGCAAGCGTCAGTGTCAGCAACTGAGTGTGGCTGCAGAGCTCAAATTTACACACCAAACTGCTTCCTGGAAGACCAGGCAGCCCTAGCCACCAACACCCAGACTCCTCTCCTTCCCCTGTGTGCTCCTGACCAATAACCTCAAAGCCACCTGGCAGCGAAAGACCTAAAGAAGTGACTTCCTGAGCAGCGGCTGCCCAGCTGCAAGCAGACGCCAGGCACTCCCTTCTGAGCCCACATCCGGGAGCTCAGGTGTCTGGAAACAGTCTGAACAGGAAAGTCCTCATTCCAGGTAGTGACCCTGCCAGAGTCTATGCGGACTCGGGACAAAAGAGCAGGGAGAGCCTTTGGAGGGCAGCGTCTTCACATGTGAAGGGAAATGGAGGCCCCAGAGCGGGGAAGTGACTTGAAAAGCTCACACAGAGATGAACTCAGCTGAGCAGAGCAAGGACCTGGATTTCCTGACCCTCAACCCGGGCTGCTTCCTCAACTGTAACTAATGTTGCTGAGTGCTGGCTGTGTGTTGCCCCTTCTGCGGGTGATCACATTTAATCCTCACGACAACCCTGCGAGGTGAGTTCAGCTGAAGACACAGAAGCACAAAGAAAGTAAATAACCTCCACCCGGACTTACCAGGAATGAGAGGCAAAAACCTCATACATTGCTGGTGGAACGTAAAATGGTGCAGCCACTTTCAAAATGTCTGGCAGTTCCTCAAAGAAGTTAAACACTGAGTTACCATAAATATACATATATACCCAAAGGACCACATACTGTCTGATTCTTTTTATATACAGTGTCTAGAAAAGGCAAATCTATAGAGGCAGACAGCAGATTAGAAGTTGCCCAGGGCTGGGAGAATTGAAGGAATTGAGGAATGACTGCTAATGGGTATAGGGCTTCCTTTTGGGGTGATAAAAATGTTCTGAAATTAATTGAGTGAATTGTATGATGTGTCAATAAAGCTGTTATTAAAAAAAAATCTATCCCTGGGAATTCCTTGGTAGTCTAGTGATTAGAATTTGGCGCTTTCACTGCCTTGGCCCGGATTCAGTCCCTGGTGGGAAATGAAATCCTGCAAGCCACATGATGAGGCCAAAAAAAAAAAAAAGGAAAAATCTGTCCCTTTGTCCTGGAGGCAACATGGGTCCAAGACTCTCCAGCCACCAACATGGAGGGTGGTGAAGAACAGGGGGAAGCGCAAAGGCTCTGCTGAGCTCTGGGAAGCCATACATGCCTGGACTGGCACCCGGGTGGCTGCTGGGGAACCCCCAAAAGGTGTCAGATCTGCCCTCAAGACCCATTTCCCAACTGTGCGACATCGCACAGACTTTCTAGCCCCTGGAGCCTCCGTTTCTTCATCTGTAAAATGGGACATAGCAGGGATAAAATGTTACTGTAAGTGAAGATGCTTCATAAATTATAACATTGAATTCAGATGTAGGAAATTATGATTATTAGATGAACAACTAGATCTGAAAAATGTCATGCTTATGAATGCTGTCAACTAAAGAATGAATCTGGGCTACAGGACTGATGCTTGAACTTGGCAAGTTTCCCAGACATCTAGGTTCTTTGCTTCCCCTCCTGTTTTAATCTACTAATGGTCTAGACTAGAGTGATGCTTCTTTTGACTTAATTTACAGACACAGCTTAGGGTTGGAACAGTAACACAAGAGGTCAGAGGCCTACGGAAGGAACTGGAATCTCTTCAAATATCCTAGCTGACTAAAAGAATCACAAGCCAAAAGCCTTAAAAATGTTAAGTTTCGTCTACTGATCCGTTTCTGCAAAGTTATCCTAAGGAAACTCAAAACACAGAAAGATGATCATCTCAGCATCATTTAAAAGCACAAAAAGCTGAAAGTAATCTCATGTTCAAACATAAAGAAATGGTCACATATATTATAAATCCTCAAAAGAAATACTACACCACCATTAATAACTTTTAGAAAAAGATACGGAGAGTTACATGTCAATTATACCTCAATAAAGCTGAGAAAGAAAACCAGGATATGGGTAAAAGCTGTAGTATAATATTAACCAGAAGAAGCAAACACAGAACTAAACATTCACAAATATAACGACCAGGTAATAAATATGCATATAAAACAAGTTCAGAAGGAAATACGTACAAGGACCTGCCGTGTAGAGATTATGAGTCAGTTTTTCTTCTTTTTTTCCTGTTTTCTAAACTTTCTGTGACATTATTTTTATAACTAAATTTTTTTATACTTGAAAAAAGAGCCCATGAAGGAGTCTTGAGGCAGGTCACAGAGCAGATAGAACCTGAGACTTGGCACCAGCTGGACTCTTCCAAGATGTGGGCATGGCCATCCTGGGACCCACTCCCTTCTGCAAGACGCAGTGTCACCCAACAGGAGGACTCCTGTTAGGGCTGCAGTTTCCTGATTTTGAGTCTAGGCCACTGGGAGCAAACTGGCCCAGTGGGATCTCCCAGGCACTTGAGGGACTCTGGGTTTCCAGGGTGGTTGCCCCCTATGCCCAGAGACAGCCTGTTTTGAAAACCATAGTTCTCTTTCCTCCAAATCTCACTGGGCCTCCAATCCCCCCGGCCTCCTGTTTAGTTGGACATTTACTTGGTCAACGTTATGGGGAACTCTAGCTCAGAAAACACAAAACAGTGTAAAGTGAGCAAGGCCTGCAGCTGACTTGAAGTCAAAGACACCAAGACACCAGGCCACCTGCTGTCCTCTAGGTCTGGTAAAATGGCAGAGGGCTTACCTCATCCATTCCAGAGGCAGTGAAGAAGATGCCAACCTCCTCGGCATATTTCTGCAGCTCCTTGTACTGGGCATGGCTGAACTCCAGATGGCGTTTGTGCTCCCCGTATGTCTTCCCCCAGGAATGCTTTGAGGTGTATGGCCTCTCCAAGGCTTTCCGATTAAACTTATACTCCAGCTCACTCTTCTGGAACTTGGCACAATCGGCCCCACACTCCTGCAACACATATTAGGATTCCTTTAATTTTTGGTCACGGGCTCCCAGAGAGAAGAGAAATGTTGGGGCAACTGCTATTAAACCATTACCTTTAAAAACAACATCAAGGGGACTTCCCTGCCAGTCCAGTGGCTAAGACTCCATGCTCCAGATGCAGGGAACCAGGGTTCAATCCCCGGTCAGGGAACTAGATCCCACATACCGCAACTAAAGATTCCACATACCTCACAATTAAAAGAATCCCAGAGACGGGGGAGCCTGGTGGGCTGCCATCTCTGGGGTCACACAGAGTTGGACACGACTGAAGCGACTTAGCAGCAGTAGCAGCAAAAGATCCTGCATGCCACAACTAAGACCACTCACTCTCTCACTCAGGCTCAGCAACTAAGACCTGATGCAGCCAAACAAATAAGTAAATAAACAAATATTTAACAAACAAATGCCAACATCGAATGACAGAGTTCTTAAGAACTTCCAAAGAAGAGAAACAGAAGCAAGGAAATCTCAAAAGAAGAAAGGCTGGGGATAGGGGTTCCCCTCTGTTTTTCCCTCTTAAACTGTAAAAAAAAAAAAGGCGGGGGGGACTTCGCTTTACATTGTAATATTAAAAATAATCAAACAATCAAGATTTTAAGTTGTATAACTCAGCAGAGGATATGAGCACTGGGCCAGAATTTACGGGGAAAAGAATCTGCCTTAACTCTGACTCTTCTGGATAAGTCATTCCCTATCTCTGGCCTCAGTTTCTCTATCTGTACAAATGGCCGTGTGGAACAGCACCAAGGCCTGTAACTTTCTGAGGAGCCCCTGATGGGGGTGGCATTAGCTGTTTTGCACATGTGGTTTCTGTATGGCATCTTGTTTGAACAAGAGGTTCTGGGGCAATGGCAAGCAAAAAAATTTAAAAATGCCCCAGCTTTACTGAACAGAAGTTATAATACAAAATCTGGATTGTCTGACTATAAAAGCTATAATTTTATTGTCAGTCAGCCTCCAAGCTCTCAACATTGTTTTTTTTTAAACCACTCAGTAGAAAGATTAAGGAAAACTCTCTCAAGTCTCAGCTCACTGACACTGCTATAGACACACAGGTCTTCACGTTGCTGGAAACCTGGGCTCCAGAAATGTCTGTGCTGAGAGTGTCACTTTCACTCCTGGAAAAGCCACAAAATGGCATGGTCAGAACTTGATGCTGGAAAGAAGTTCAAAGAACATTAGACCTGAAAGTGACCTTTTTGTTTCTTTGTTCAAGCTTTTATTGCTTCTCTACTGGCAAAAAAGCAAACTGCCAAATAAGTCACGGTGTAACACACCCTTTGCATCAAATTTGAAAGTTAGGTGGTGCATTTAAGGCACTTAACCCAGTAAGCATTAAAAAATGTTAGCAATTGTTACTCTTTAAAAGCATATTTTACTTTTTAGATTTCACCCATAAGTGATAACATACAGTATTTGTTTTTCTCTGACTTGTTTCACTAAGCATAATATCCTCCAGGTCCATTCACATCGTTGTAAATGACAGAATTTCATTCTTTTTTATGGCTGAATAATATTCCATTGTGCATACATACTATATCTTTATCCATTCGTTTCTTGATGGACACTTAGGTTTCAAACAGACTCACAGATCTAGAGAACAAACAAATGGATACCAGTGGGGAGAGGGAAGGAGTGATGGGCAAGAAAGGGGTGTGGGATTGAGAAGTACCATCTACTATGTATAAAATAAATGAGCAACAAGGATATTCTGTACAGCAGAGGGAAATACAATTATTGTTTTGCAATAACTTTAAATGGAGTAAAATCTATAAATATTGAATCACTATGTTGTATACCTGAAACTAATATTATTGCAAATCAATTATACTTCAATGAAAAAATAAATAAAAATTTAAAATAAAAGTATTTCTTTTTTTGGCCACGTGGCACCCAGGATCTTAGTTTTCCAACCAGGGATCAAATCCACAACCCCTACAGTAGAAGCAGAGTCTTAACCACTGGACTGCCAGTGAAGTCCCAAAATAAAGTATCTTTATGATTCTGTAGGGTTCCATAAAAGCAGAGTTAGTCCTGAAAGAGTAAAAGAAAACCTAATTACGAATGACTGAACAGCTCTGGCTGAAGGGAAGTGAAAGGAAAAAAAAGATTTAGTGAACTACCTCTAAACCAAGGAATCACAGTGCAGATCTTATGCTGGGGACTGGGTTTACAATGAAGAATGTGACAGGTTCCCCCTTCAGAGCACTCACAGTCTAACAGAGAGAGTTTAAACAGACAGTGACAATGCAATGCCATGGGAAAAATTACAGGAACCCAACTCTGAAAGGAGGAGTTGGAGAAAGCATCCAAGAGAAGAGGGAGCATGAGCGTTCATTAACATCATATCACTAATAGCTAACATGTATTGAGTCCTATTTGCCAAGTACTGTACTAAGAGCTTTACATCTTTATTTTATTCTCAAAATTCTATGAAGTAATTATAAGGAACGAGAGAGAAAACAGCAACTTCCTGGAAGTAATTCACTGTCGCAGAAAATGTCAGAGATTTAAAAAATGATAGGCTGGAAGAGGTCAGGTCTTTAAAGTCTTGAAGACTTTATTAAAGGGTTTCGACTCTACAGTGGCAGTGCATAGCCACTGAAGGCTCATCAAATCTGTGTTTCAGAAAGATCATTCTGCCACCAGAAAGGGGCGAGAGAGGTCGGGTTGGGGGCAACTGTAGTAATGCAAACAAATCAGGAGGGTGGCAAAGAGATGAAGAACAGAATTCGAAACATTTGGAAGTGAACCTGGAGAGCTGGACTCCAGGCCAGATGCAGGGCACCGAGAGGCAGAGCGAGGATGATTCGGGCTCTGCGCAGCCCCGCCCCACCCCTGCCCAGGCCGCTCTTCCTCCAGGCCCTTCCCGACCGCGCCCCCCGTCCCCCGCCCCCCGCCCCCAGGCTAGTGCCCGAGTTGTCTAGACTGTCCCCCTCACCTTAGCCATGCGGATCATGCGCTTGGCCACGTCCAGATCGCCCTGGTGGTTCTGGCCGATCTCGGCAATGATAAAACATGGATGCTGCCCGCCCACCCAGCGCCCAGGACACAGCTCCAGCTCCAGCGGCATGGTGGCGGCTCACGCTTCCCTGGGGCACCAGCAGTCAGGGTGCCNGCTAGTGCCCGAGTTGTCTAGACTGTCCCCCTCACCTTAGCCATGCGGATCATGCGCTTGGCCACGTCCAGATCGCCCTGGTGGTTCTGGCCGATCTCGGCAATGATAAAACATGGATGCTGCCCGCCCACCCAGCGCCCAGGACACAGCTCCAGCTCCAGCGGCATGGTGGCGGCTCACGCTTCCCTGGGGCACCAGCAGTCAGGGTGCCGCCACCTCCTTGGTGGGTTAGGTCCGCAGCCCAGCGGGACCCACACACCGGCCCCGCCACGTCAGTCCTTGGCTGCCGGGCAGCCAACCCCCAAGCACGGCCTCGCTCCTGACAGCCAANAGCGTTTTTCATGATGTACCCTGCATATAAGTTAAATAAGCAGGATGACAATATACAGCCTTGACAGACTCCTTCTCCTATTTGGAACCAGTCTGTTGTTCCATGTCCAGTTCTAACTGTTGCTTTCTGACCTGCATATAGGTTTCTCAAGAGTCAGGTCAGGTGGTCTAGTATTCCCATCTCTTTCAGAATTTTCCAGTTTATTGTAATCCACGTAGTCAAAGGCTTTGGCATAGCCAATAAAGCAGAAACATGTTTTTCTGTAACTCTCTAGCTTTTTCAGTGATCCAGCGGATGTTGGCAATTTGATCTCCGGTTCCTCTCCCTTTTCTAAAACCAGCTTGAACATCTGGAAGTTCATGGTTCACATATTGCAATGCCCTATACTGAGTTGCAAACAAAACTGAGAAATAAGTTTGAAGGAAAAAGCAAATTTGATTCTCCACTTGACTTCCAGAACTAATGAGCAAAGTAACAACAATGGAAGGGAGAGGAAGAGGCACTTCTGGGTGGAAGGGAGAAGGGTAGGTTTGGGACATTTGGTATAAATATGTAGGTGAGGGACTTCCTTGGTGGTCCAGTGGCTAAGACCAGGCTTCTAATGCAGGGGCTCCAGGTTCAATCCCTGGTCAGGGAACTAGATCCCACACACTGCAACTAAAGATCCCACATGCTTCAACAGAAGATTGAAGGTCCCACGAGGCATAGACAAAGTAAATAAATATTAATAAATAAATATACAGCTGAAACTGTTCATTAGGTAGGAGGAGAGGCAGCTCTGAGTCTCAGTGTGGGTCTGGGCTGGAGATAGAAATCCAGAAGCCATTCTGAGTGAGGAAAGACTGACTAGGTAGACTCCTGAAGGAGAGAGTGTGCAGAGGACTGAGCAGTGGAGGAGTGAGCCTTGTGCAGCTGCCCTGGAAGGACAGAGAAGCAGGATGTGTCCTGAGGAGGACAGACCCACAGAGCTGAAGGCCCAGAGCAGTGCGGAGAATGAGGAGCAAGAACTTGGTGGGGAACATGGGAGCAGGGGGAATGCTAGAGAAAACAGATTTGGTGGCCAAGGGATGATGGGGAAACAGAGGAGGCAAAAATGGATCTTTTCTCGAAAAAGTTCAGTTGTTAAAAGCAGATGGAAGGGGCTTCCCTGGTAGCTCAGTGGTAAAGAATCTACCTGCCAGTGCAGGAGACACAAGTTCAATCCCTGGTCTGGGAAGACCCCACATTCCTTGGAGCAACTAAGCCCATAGGCCACAACTACTGAGCCTAGGCTCTACAGCCCAGGAACCACAACTACTGAGCCCATGATCCAAAACTACCAAAGTCCATGCACCCTAGATGCTGTGTTCTGCAACAAGTGAAGCCACTGCAATGAGAAGCCCACTCACTGCAATTAGAGAAAAGCCCGCACAGCAGTGAAGACCCAGCACAGCCATACATAAATAAATAAACACAATTTTATATTTTTTTAAAAGCAGCTGGAAAATGGGCTGGGGCTGGGGGGAGTTGTCCTAAAGTTGAGGGGTTCCAAAGAAGTGCAAATTTGGAAGCAGGAAGTGGGTGTAGTTCAGAGTGTGACCATCAAGGGTGCCTATAAATGGAGTAACTAAGAACCTTGAGAGAAGCAGGCTCTTCAGCCACTTGACACCGGAGCAGGTCTTCAGTGGCTGGGGTTGAGAAGCTTGGATGGACAGCAAGAAAGTAGCCAAGGAACAAGGAGATTGCAGTGGGGTTCATTCATCTGCACTATGTCTAGACTAGATGCCATGTGCTTTAGGTCTCTCAAGTTTAAATGGCCTTTCACAGCTGGGTGAGGTTGAGCAACAGCCCTTGGTTACAGAGAAAGTTAAACCCAACACTAAAGCAACTCAGTCACTTGACTGAAGAAAACCATTATGGTTTTGCATAATTCATATATAAGTGGAAGTTAAGTTTAAAGAAAAAAAGGTGATGTCACATTTAAAATATGATACCATGAAAGGAAGTTTTGCTAATGTTACTTGTGGTTAAATAAGAACTTTCAATACATTAAAACACAAACTTACTTAGTACCTACCACAAATAAGGAGGAAAAGATGAAATTTTTATTATACTCTTGTTCTTGTTTTTAAAGCCAGTTTCCATGCTTGGGTAATGAGTCAGTGTTCAGTCTGTCGAAATGGATGAGGACATGTGGGAAGGTCTTAAAAAAAAAAAGAGGGATTTTTTTTTTGGCAGGAAAGGGCAAGGAAGAAATTCGTCTTGGAGAAACTAGGGCATCCAGAGTGCTGGGTCATAAGGGTCAAGGTCAAGGATTGGACATAGTTCCTAGAACTGAGATGCTGGGGGCAGGGACCTCAGTAGCTAGTTCAGCTGTGCTTGGCCCCTCCTGAAGTTGATTCCTGCAAAGCCTCTCCAACTTAGAACTCTGATTAATTTTTTGTTACGGCTCCATGTTCTAGTTACAGCGGACTATTCTGAGTTCCTCTAAAGGATCGTGTTCTCTCCTCCAGGCCTTGACACAGGTGATTTCCCGAACCTGCCCACTCCCTCTTTCCCTACACACACCATGCTGAGCCCCTGCTTTCTGTAGGTCCTTCTGCAAGTCCTTCAGTGTAGAAGTCACTTCCTCTCAGGACCTTCTCTGATCTCCCCAACAGCCTTCTCTATGTTCCTGCATGACCCTCTTCATTCCCCCCTTTATGGAACTGCCTCTTGTCTGTCTTTCTCTCGATAGAGAGTGAGCTCCTTTGGGTTGGAACCATCTGGAGTACCTAGTCAGTGCTAAGCCCAGGGCAAAGTTCTACAGACACTATGGTGAACAAACAAGACAGACCAGGCCTCTGCCCTTACATGGCTTAGAGCCTTGTATTGTAACTGAGTCCTCCAGGACAGTCCCCCTGCCCTTGAGAGCAGGGCTTCAACTGTTTCCTCTTATATCTGTAGCACCAAGCACAGAACTTAACAGTTCATAGGTGTTGATAAAATTTTCTGAATGGCTAAGCACAGGAAAGGAAAGATGACAGTGAAGACTGAGGCATAATCGACTTCACATATTTACTCTTCAGGCTGCATTCAGCCTCTTAGGTGAACACGACCATTCCCTGAAGTCAGCTTTCTGGAAATTTCCTCTGAGGAAGAAGTGAAGTATTAATCCACCCAAGCTCCCCAACCCCCAGCCACCAAGGACCTGCTCTGGTGTCAAATGGCCAAAGAGTCTGCTTCTCCCAAAGTTCTCTCAGTTGCTCCATTTATAGGCACCATTGATGGACACCCCCTGACTTACACCCAGTTCCTGCTTCCTCAACCTTGGTCCTCATCCCTGGAAGAGAAGCATCATCTTTACACTGTCCTCGAGCGAACAAGCCCACTGTCACACCTGGGGCAGTATGGGAGGTGGAAGTCACTTCACACTCTCTGCTGGAAGGATTTTGACCTGGGGTACATCGTACCCGCCTCCACTTTCCAAATGCTACCTCACTCACCCATCCAACAAATGATTCTTGGGTTGCTGCATGCCAGGCACCATGCCAAGAACTAGGAATAGAATGGGGAACAAAGAGTGTGAGGCCCCTTCCTATAAACTGCACTTTACAGTAAATGTAGTTTATGATAAAAGTACACTATATTCACACATTGCTGTAAAACCATGAACTGTCATAAGGAGGGCATGAAGGAAAGCAGTTGAGTGCTGTATGTGATTAACAGCGGGACATCTTTCACACAGGTTGTCAGGAAGGGTCTGTCTGAAGGATCAACACTGAAGCTGAGACTCCACCCCAAATTCCTTCCACATGATAATAAACTATTTGCAAGCTTGGTCTCCACAGGAGGCTGAAACAGTATAGTGTCCTGGGAAAAAAATCGCAGTGTTTGGAATAAGCGAAGCCGGGGTTCTACTCCCAGCCCTGTTCCTTCTCAACTGCCTGCTGAATGGAAACCACCACCACCAGAGAGCAGTAGTGGGAACTGTGTGAGATCAGGCATGCGAGACCTGCTTGCCCAGAGTTCTCGCCCCAGAGACTTCGAGAGAAAGAAGTCTCGTCCTGAGCTCCTGCCCCCTGGCCTGCTTCCCCTGCCTGTGGCCTGGAGGACCGTCCTCCTCCTCATATCTCATCTTGACAGTCTGTGCCTGTCACCAGCCTCGTCTCCTCCTCATCCTCCATCATGCCCCACTGTCTGGAAGGTCCTACCCCCTCACCACTCCAGTGAAGGGCAGTGGGTCTAGGGAAATTGCTGGCAGTCCAGTGATTAAACTAGGTACTCTTACTGTGGTGGCCCAGTTTCAATCCTTGGTCAGGGAACTAAGACCCTGCAAGCTGTGTGGAGCAGCCAAAAAAAAACCCAATGAATCTGTTCTCTCCCCTTCGTCCTCTCACTCTTAACTTCCAAGAGTCCCCAAAACTTTAACAACTTTCACTCCTTCTCCCTCATGCTGTCCCTGAGAATATCATCCATTCACAGGGCTTCAAGGTGTACACCCTCATGGGTAGCTCCCAGATATTCATCATCAACCCTAGTCTGACTGCTTACGCGGTTGCCTGCTCAGTGCACAACCATCTCTAGAAACAGCCCCCGTATGCCAGAACACCCTAGAGCAACCCGGTCTCAACTATGTGATACTGCCAAGTCAAGCCCAACCAGATTGATCCTAACGTGTTAAAAGATAATATTCCAATATTTCAAGCACATGAAAAGTTGCTCAATGTCATTAACTATCAGGAAAATATAAATCAAAGGCACAGTGAAATACCACCTCAGTCAGTAGGATGTCTAGAATCAGAAAGACAAATAAAGGTGTGGAGAGACTGGAACCCTCATACACTGCTGATGGAATGTACAATGGTGCAGCCACTTTGGGGAACAGTTTGGTGGTTCTTCAAAAGGTTAATCATCTCATTACCATATGACCCAGCAAGTCTACTCCTAAATATATTCCCAAGAATAGCACTGAAACATGTGTGCTGTCGTGTGGGAAACGAATCATTGGTTTATATTCTGTACAGGATACAGGATGCTTGGGACTGGTGTACGGGGATGATCCAGAGAGTTGATGTGGAGTGGGAGGTGGGGGGGGCGTTCAAGATTGGGAACTCATGTACACCTGAGATGAAAAAAAATAAAAAAAAAAACAAAGATTACACAGGAAAAAAAAAAAGTGTCCACAAAAAAATTTGTATTTGACTCTCCTCTCCAAACCTGAGCACTGAGGTCCACCTTTTAATCACATTGATTATAAGTCCAAACACCCAAGTCGGGGCTTTTCAGCACATGACTGCCATTCTCTGCCCAGAGGTTTTCATAGTTCTTGTGTTTGGTGTTCTGAGTTGAATTATGATCCCTTCCCTAAATGCATATGTTGAAGTCCTCACTCCCAGCCCCTCAGAATGTGAACTTTTACATGGAAAAAGGGTCATTGCAGATGAATAAGTTGAGTTCATTGGAATGGGCTGTAATCCAAGGCAAATGTCCCTATAGAAAGGGGAAATTTGTGCACAAATGCATACACAAGAATGCCACTTGAAGAGACACAGGAAGAAGATGGCCATCTACCAGCCAGGGAGAGAGGCCTGGAATAGATCCTTCCCTCACAGCCCTCAGGAGGAACCAACCCTGCCGACACCTTGACCTTGGACTTCCAGCCTCTAGAACTGTGAGATGACACATGTCTGCTGTTTATATTGCCCAGGCTCTGGTATTTGGTTACGGCGGCCCCAGGAAGCTAATACACGTGGGTAAAAATCACTGAGGAGATGTGCACTGAGTGCCGGTGTGGGAGGCACAGCAAAGGGACTCAGGCCTCCAGCCCAGAGCTCTCACTTCCGGGCAGGGGAGGTGAGGCAGGGAGCAGAGTGGCCAGAACCAGGGCAGTGAGAATGAGGCCATCAAAGTCACTGAAGAAGGAACGCAAGGAGGAAAGTCTCCTGTCTGCTGGGTCATTGGGGAGGCTAATGCCTTTGCACTGGCTCTTGAAACTGGGATGGGTCTTTTTTGGCTTGTGTTTTGTCTGTTTAATATTTATTTTTGGCTGCATCGAGTCTTAGTTGTAGTATGCAGGATCTTTGCTGGGGCACGTGGGCTTCCCTCTAGTTGAGGCACAGGGACTCAGTAGTTGCTATGCATGGTCTTAGTTGCCCCATGGCATGGGGGGATCTTAGTTCCAGGGCCAGAGATGGAACCTGCATCCCCTGCGTTGGTAGGCGACTCTAACCACTGGACAACCAGGGAAGTTCCTGGGATCAATTTGCTTATGCAGATGGAGGAAGAGTCCAGACAGAGGAGGCAGCACAAGCGAGGCGAAACACACAGGAATGTTCAGCTGGCTAGGAGGGTGTGTGCAGACTAGGGGAAGGAAGGCTGGAACGGAGAACTGGGATGTGGTGTACATGCACTTGAGGGGTGTGGTGCCAGAAAGTCACTGAAAGTTCCCGAGTGGCATCAGGAGAGCGCAACTGTGCTGAGGTCCCTTGAGCAGCCTGGAGAGGATGGGTCCTGGGTGAGACACTGAGAGACCTCAAGTGGCCCATGATGTGGGAACTTGGATTTCCTCAGCCTCATTTCTTCCATCCTCCCTCTATCTTCCTCCTGCTGAAGCACCTGTATTGTGAAGTGCTCTGAGTTTCAGAAGTTCCCATTCACGTAAGGGATCCTCTGAGATGAGCTCACCCAAGCTCAGTGGACTGGGTCCTGTAGTCTAGTTACTGGCTCACCCCTGGCCTTTTCCCCTCGATTAGTCCAAGGCAAGGAAAGAAGTACAAGTGCTCTGCACTTGGGGGCCTTGCAACAGTCACCCTGACTGTTCCCTCACTTGAAAGATGGGGTGGGAATCCTCACATTGCCTCTCTGGAACAAGATAATGGGTGTGAGCTCTGCAAATGGCAGCATACTATGGAAAACCTAAGGACCATCACCCTGGTGTCAGAAGTGGGGCTTAGGACAAGTCAGGCCTGAGCTTGGCAGAGAGAGTGTAGAATAGGATGTCGACAGGCAGGGAGCACCAGGTGGCTACAGAAACTGTAACAATAGATTGGTGTCCCAGCAGGCAGGGAACGAAATGACAAATCAGGGACAAGGCAGGGTCCTGACCTAGCACTGGAATGGATAAAGTCAAGGAATTCCCTTCCTTAGGGGCTGGCTGGGATCCTGAGGACTACTTGCTTCCCCAGGGTCCTGTCACCCACTCCAACTCCTCCAGTGCCCGAGCACCCACTCTGCTCAGATGCCCACTTCTCACCCACTTGCTTCTGGTGCAGCAGCTCCTTGGTGCATTGCTGTGCAGAACCCTGGCTGCATGCAGGCCAGCCTAGTCTGCCACTGAGAGAAGGCCATGGTGTAGGCTGTTACCAGCAGTTCTCCACATTACCCCTCATGGTGTCCAGCACTTTCACACTCATTAACTTAACGCAGAGAGTGTGCAGGGCAGCCCCAATTTAGGAATGGAAAACTGAGTTCCAAGAAGCCGAGCTGGCTCACCGAGTTGGTATATGGCAGGGCTGCCTCTCTGTGTGAAAGTATTAGGATTAAGAGTGGTAGTTGTATTTGTAGAATGTTCACTGTTTGCCTACACCCCTAAAGCATTTCATGATCCCAATTCTGAAAACTAGCTCTGTTCTTACTCTGCCCTGAACCTCATGTTTGCCTGTATCTACTTTGCTCCAGACTGAGAAGAAATAGGTCCACTAACTTTCTCATTAGAACAGAGTCAGGAGCCAGACAGCCCTAAAGAGGAGCGTGTCGCCATCAGCAGAAGCTGTGAATTTGGGCAGAGCTGGGTTGGAACTCCAGCCAGGCTGGCTATTTACTGGCTACTTGACTTTGGAGGCTCTTCACCTCTAAATCCTGGAGTTTCCACAGCTGTGAATACAGTTTCCCTCCCTCCAGCTCAGAACATTAGTGCCCATCAGGGGCAGATATACATCCTGCATATGCTAAGGTAAGTCTATAATGCCATGTATACTCCCCAGACTGACTAGTCTGACTTGTTCAGTCACTCAGTCGTGTCAGACTTATTGAGACCCCATGGACTGCACACCAGGTTTTCCTGTCCTTCACCATCTCCTGGAGCTTGCTGAAACTCATGTCCGTCAAGTCAGTGATGCCATCCAACCATCTTGGCCTCTGTCATCCCCTTCTCCTCCTGCCTTCAGTCTTTTCCAGCATCAGGGTCTTTTTCTAATTAATTGGCTCTTCACATCAGGTGGCCAAAGTATTGGAGCTTCAGCATCAGTTCTTTTAAGGAATATTCAGGGTTGATTTCCTTTAGGATTGACTGGATTGATTTCCTTGCAGTCCAAAGGGACTCTCGAGTCTTCTCCAACCCTGCAGTAGTAAAATGGATTTACTAGTATCCCTATTGCAGTTTTTGGGAGACACCTCATTCACCATCAGTCTTAGTGGTGCAGCCCGCAAGCACACTTGTCCAGATAACTGTAACCACCTCCTCACTGACCTCTTGCTACAGGTCTATCCCCTCTACTCCATCAGCCTAAGGCACAGCTTTCTTATTTTCCACCAGCCCAAATCCTTACCTGCTCCTCAGGAAGGCGGGGTAAGTGGGAGTAACAGCTTGAGTAACTACTATCATGTCTATTGCTGGTTAGAACTTGGGAGTATATGTACCTCGTTCTGATTTATATAGCTATATCAGGGCTGCAAGCTCACTTAAGCTTGGGCTCCGTATTTCTAGTCAAGGAACTGAAGGTTCCCAGAAAGGAAATGATTTAGGAGAGTCAAATACCAGCTAGTGGCCAGGCTGGGGCTAGAACAGATCTCTGGGTTCTCTTTGAGGCTTCCCTCACCACACCTCCACTTCTCTTCTCCAGGGCTGGGCTGAGACAGTGTCCTAATGAACATACACAAGCTGGTCTGGGTCAAGTCCCCTTAACAAGACAGAGTAAAGGTCATTTTCTTCGTAATGCCCTTCTGACATCTCTGGAACAAGTTGTAATATACTTGGAGATTACGAGGCTGACCTAATTGGCTCTAGAAAGAACTTCTACACTTGCTTCAGTCTTGGTGGTTTTCCTGCAGAGCAACTGTTTGGCAGGTAAAGCTAAGTCAGTTGGTAACCTGACTCCCTTTTTAAACTGTCAACATAGTGGTATCACCAGTCTCGTTAACGTCAGCACAACTTGACAAGACTGGAGAAAAGGGAAGGTCATAGCCTAGGGACAGAGCCACGTGGTTCTGTCTCATCTTCCTCTGATGGGAGGGTGATGCAGCCCAAATAGGATGCCAGAAATGAAAACGACTCTAACTCTGCTTGCATGTGTACTGGGTGGAGGTCCCAGCGGTATGATGAGGAGCGTGGGCTAACATTTTACACAAAGTGCTCTGCATTTCCCCCAGAAGTGTCGTCCACTCTTTAGGGCCTGGATTCCTACAGCAGGAGTAAACTAAAGGTAAGAGCAGAGTTGAGAACAGGGCCAGGTTCTTTCACTACTTCATCAGGAAACCTTGGGCCAGTCCTTGATGCCTTCCTACGCCTGTTTCCCCATATGTACAAGGAGCAATACTTCTGTTTTCTAAATATTTGGCTTCAGGTCTTAGCTGCATCATGTGAGGTCTCCCACTGGTGGGACACAGCCTCCAGAGCACACAACCTCCCTCAGTAATTGTGGCATGTGGGCTTAGCTGCTTTGCAGCATGTTGGGGCTTAGTTTCCTGATCAGGGATTGAATCCGCACCCCCTGCATTGCAAGGCTGATTCTTAACCACTGGACCACCAGGGAAGTCCCTAACTCTTCCTTTGTTTTTAAAAGACAAATGCAATCATGACATTCCATATCACACGGAACAGGGTCATTACTGTGGTTGGAGGGCAGCTGTGTGTGGGAGAGACCCCTCTCCCTACCCTGCAGGAACAGGTAAGGACCAGTTATCCAGCCCATCACTGCTCCCACCCAGCTCAGATGTTTAAAACATTCACTGCAAAAGCTGGGAGCAAGTCCACTCCATGAATGTCTCCTTCAGAGGAGATAATTCCAGAAACAGGGTTTGCTCTGTGACCTCATCACCAAAAAGTCTGTTTCTCAAGAAGTTTAAGTCTTTAGTTGAGAGTACCTGGGCCTCAAGGCCCTATCAGAGGTCTGCATGTTACAGGCTTTTGGAAATTTTAAGACAAGAAAAAGCAGGTCTGATAGTTCCCTAGAAATCCTCACTGGCCACAGGTCAAAATGACATTTTGTAAAGTGAATGCACAGAAAAGCTCTGCCGTTCAAGCCCCCTTGGGATAAGGTCCCAAATCACTGCTCTGGTCTCACCTGCCACTCCTCTCTTCATTCTCTAGTCCACCTTGCCTATTTGAAGTCAAGCATACACAACTCCCTACCTGTGACCTCTATCCATCATGTTCTTCCCTCCTTTCTCCATTCATATTTCTAAAGTCACTCACATCCGCATGTGTGGCTCAAATACTTCTCTCTCTAGGGAACTTCCCTAATCCTCCCAGTTAAAAGCTACCCTTCCTACTTCAGAATACCCTCTTACTGGACCACTTGTTCTAGGTCTTGGTAAGTATCACTCCCACGTGTCTTCTCTTCCTTACATTTCCGGTGAGCATCCAAGGGCTGGCTTGTCTCTATCCCAATCCCCTCCCTCTTGCCCAGCTAAGGAAAGCCTGGCATATCCCAGGAGCTTGGAAGATATCAAAAAGTTCTATAAACTTGAAAAAGCAGGAAAACAAAGTCATCCGAAGTTACTGTTCGTTATTTGACAATATATGCAAAACCTAAGGACGCTTAGGTTGTACAAATCACTTTATAATGTATTGAAGGTGTGCCAAAGGGCACTGATTAAGACCTTGTGGTTGGGGAAAATATCAAACCAGAAATTAATTTTCCTAATATTCCTTTGTAAGAAGCAACTTCCACTCTAAAGCCTACTTGTTGCTCAGTCGCTCAGTCATGTCCAGCTCTTTGTGATCCCATGGACTACAGCACGCCAGGCTTCCCTGTCCTTCACCATCCCTGGGAGCTTGCTCAAACTCATGTCCATTGAGTTGGTGATGCCATTCAACCATCTCATCCTCTGTCGCCCCCTTCTCNCCTACTTGTTGCTCAGTCGCTCAGTCATGTCCAGCTCTTTGTGATCCCATGGACTACAGCACGCCAGGCTTCCCTGTCCTTCACCATCCCTGGGAGCTTGCTCAAACTCATGTCCATTGAGTTGGTGATGCCATTCAACCATCTCATCCTCTGTCGCCCCCTTCTCCTCCTGCCTTCAATCTTTCCCAGTATCAGGGAGCTCCACTGACACTACGTAACTTCTGCTAGAAATTCAGATTAGGTTCCGATCTTTACATTGCTTTTACATGTGTAAAAACCCACTCATCCAGTAGCTTACAGCTAAGAGTTACCAAAACAATCCTCAGATCTTCTACTACAAAAATTATTGACAAGTCACTTGTGTATTGAACCACTGCACACAGACTGCAGAGTATTTTACTCCTCCCCCAAATCCTTTTAAGATCTGTAAGAGAGCAAATTTCCATCTTTCTGCAAAAAAAAAAAAAAAAAAAAATGAGCTGATCTCAGGCAGTGCCTACCCACTCCCTGGCCAAGCTTTTCACATGTCATTCCTCCTTAGCACGCCTGTCTTGATAACAAACCATACTCTGTTCACCTGTCAGTCAACCCCTATGTGTTTCAGCCTTAGCACAAAGCTCATTTTTTCCTTCAGACCTTTCTGTCAATGAGGGTCAGAGACCATCAGTGCTGCAAAAGACTTTCAGAAGCCATTTGGTCACACCCCCTCGATTTTATAGACTGGGAGGTAATCCAGAGGGCAACACAAGGTCACACAGGAAACCAGTAGCAGAGCCAGAACTACAATTCAGATCTCCTGGGACTCTTCTTCGTTATATGACCCTCCTTTTCTTAATTCATCTATTACTTGAACCTAACATGATTTTTTACTGCCTTTTGGGGATTCCACAGCACTGAATTTCAAACATCATTTTCAGAAGTCTACCCCATTTACTCCCAGAGTCATCAAGAATGAGGATTAGGTTTAAATGCTCAAAGATCCTACACACTTGTGTTATTTTTCAACAACTACTACTAAAAAAAAACACACCAAAGAAACCAGTTCTTTAGTGTGTTTTAACACAAGCTTACAAAGTCTTAATTTACAAATGTAAGCATACAACTAGGCTTTATCAAAGAGGAATGTGTTTATTTCACTTAAATTCTTAAAAATATTTTTTTGCCAGTTGTCACAGTGTCCTAACGTAAAAAGTCTTTGAAAAGAAAAGCATGAAAAAACAGACCCAAAATGTTAAGATTTTATTTACAAAGCTTCTTTGTTGTACAGAAAGTAAAAATGCTGTTACAATCTTGGTGTAACTGGTAGCCACGGACAGTTGACTCACCAATCACAGCTATCCACGCTACAGCAAGTCTTACACAAAAACCTAACAACGCTTACAATTTTGTTGGGGTGAAGTCCCCAAGCTTGGTGGTGGATTTCCAAGGAGGAAGGTGGGATGTCACAGGAACTATTCTTTGGCTCTTTGGGTGGGTGGGTGTCCTGGGGTTTGTATCACAGCTACCCTTTTATTTTTCTTAAAAAAAAAAAAAAAAAAAAAAAGCTACCAAATCCATGTCAGCAGTCCAACCAATACTGAAGAGTTCTTTTTTTGCAGGTTACTGGGGTCTTATTAATCATCTTCTCCTTCATCATCTGTTTCTCTCTTCCTCTTTTCACCTTTCCCACTTTCTTCCTCTTCTGTACGAGAACAAAAATTCACTTTGAGACAATTGGAAAGGCATATATATAGTTTGCCTAACTGTTGCAAGTGGAAGCAACAACAATGAGTTTAATGGTTAGGAGATGACCTCCTTAAGCCTATTTTCTCACTAGTAAAATGGGGACAATGGCATTGACTCCATAGGGTTATTCTGAGGATTAAGTGAACCAGTGTAAAGTACTTAGCCTGGAATATGGCAAGCCTCAAACTGTAGTTCATATTAACTTTTAAGAGATTTCTTAGAGTCTAGGTATTTGAGACACAGAGACTTTCATATCGTTCTATCTTTTCAACTAGTAAACTCATGATTATTTTTATGAAGTTAACTAAATCTGCACTAAGCTGTGTTTTAAAAATCTCCCTGAAGGCAGAGACCAGGTCCTAATCACTGCTGTATCCAAAGTAAATTTAGCTCTGAGGTGAGTACAGAGCAAAGACGCTGCTGGAAAGTATAAACTCACAGAAAGCGCAGCAAACAATCCGGTGCTCTGAAACTTAGACAAGTGTTAAAATCTGCTTTTTAATAAATAAGAGTTTCTTTGGTTTTAATTGTGGTGGGGAAAGGAAAACTGGAACAGTGCTATTTATCTATCCTACAAAGATTACACTCCAATTGAACATAGGAATCTCATGCCTAACAGTAACATAAATGATGGGGTCCAAAAACACAACATGCAAGGAGTGAGGCCAGGGCCTCCTTCCCTCACACAGGCACTACTAACTGCTGTAGAGCAGGGGATGAGCCACACACACACGAACAGGCCTTTTATCTGTGCCTCTGAAGACCACCAGGGTCAAAGGTATTTTATTTTCTTCTCCATGATTTCAAATTCTGTATTAATGAACACTTCCCTTGATCTTTAACTGAGGGGGACCAAAGTGCATGCCTTAACCCACCTTCATCTTCATCTTCGTCTTCATCCTCATCTTCATCATCTTCATCAACTTCTCCATCATGTCCAAATTCTTCTTCCTAAAGAATGGTAAACAGCATGCCATTATTAGATTAATTCTGCCCAGTTGAGAAGTACAAAGAAAAATAAGAACTGTCAATAAACTTAACAGTTCATTCATGGAGAAAACTGTAATGTTACTTTTATCTATTTAAGATACTGAGAGCTGCTGGTTTTTCTTTAATGGGCTTAGTTAAAATTTTTCTTAAAAAACTGCTTTTCAGAAGCACTTTATTTGCCAGACGTTTTTCATTAGTATACAACTTACAATGGATAATTCCAGAATTAATTTTAAAACCTTCAACTTCAAAGCAGGTTTGGACAGAACTTCCTTTTCTTCTCCAGTTGTGGCACACTGGGTTTCTTACTGAGTGGCTTCTCTTGTGGGGCACGAGCTCCAGGGCTTGTGGACTTCAGTAATTATGGCACAGAGGCTTAGTTGCTCCCAGGTATGTGGGATCTTCCCATACCAGGAACTGAACCCATGTTCTCTGCATTGGCAGGTGGATTCTTAACCACTGGACCACCAGGAGTCCCTAGACAAATATTTCTATATCCACCCCCCACCTTTTTTAAATAAAATGCTTCTTTCAGAAAGTTAAATTTCATTAGCCACCTGCAAGATTATACAAATGCTCAGTCTTATATTTGTACTATAAAAGAACACTTTTTTTAAATGACATCTAATTTTCTTGGCCTGTTTTTACAAATCCCCATTAGGATTAAAGTCACTCCTTTCTCCTATCCTTCTATGGTTAGAAGGATAGCTATGGCTTCTTCTTCAGCTCCTCAAAGATTCTGTTATTACTACGTGTCCCATAAATTAGAACCCTTTCCCTGCTCCTTCAGAGTATGACCACATTTTTATTCAACTTTGCATCCTTAACTGTTTATCACAGAAGGTACATAATGTACTTATTTCATCAAGATGGATATACAAGAAGTTTAGACTTGGTAAAGATACCTTTTATTTCAATACAACAAAAGGAAGGACATCTCATCAGTTCTCAATGTTCCCAGCTTTCTCACCCTAATGAATGAATACTCAACTTGTTACTGCCTCTCAAAGTTAAAGGGTCAAAACTTACTCGGCAGAGCCAAGCACTGTCTGGTTTAGCATTCAGTAAGTATTCTATTTAGTATTAATATTTACTAAAAGGAGGACAAAAGCTAAATTAGTCAGACCACTATTAGACTATTTACAAGTATACTAATTTCTTCAGAAGACTTTTAAACAATCCACGCTTTAATTACAAGAGGGAAGCAGGGCAGCCAAGAAGTGCACTGACCTCCCCACTGACTTCATCTTCATCCTCCTCCCCTTCTACATCTTCGTCTTCATCATCATCCTCTTCATCATCAAACTCTTCTTCCTCACCATCTTCATCCTCCTCCTTATCCTCATCTTCTCCTTCTGAAAACAGTCCAAAAGGAACACATCAAACACCCTGTGTGTCTCACAAGGTATACCTACTGAGGTGGCAGGGAGCTTTGGGTTGCCCCACGGACAAATGCTGGGCCACACCAATATCAGGGAAAACCATGAACCACAGTCACCTCCTTCCTCAAAAGCTGCTGAGGCTCAGTTCTTCTGACCTGAGATCCATAAAATCCAGAGGCCAGGAGTCCTATGTACATTATAATACTTACTGATGAAATGATACACTGTCTAGAATTTGGTTCAAAATAAGGAAGGGAAGTGGGTAGGAGTACATGTGTATAAAATAAGATCAGGCATGAACCAATCACAGCTGAAACTCAGTAATGGGAACATAGTTTTACTGTTATTTCTACCTTTGTCTATGTCTCAAATTCTCCATAGTACAAAGTCACAAAAACTCCCAATAACCAAAAATCCCCCACCAACCTCCTTCTCTGGCATTAACCAGTTCCACCACAAAACAGCTGTGCAAATCAGGAACCTGGAGAACACCCATAACAACTCCACGATGGGGACAGTGGTGGTGGCCAGGCACCCCTGTCCTGTATCTTTACTGCATTTGGTGCAGGCCCCTAGTCAAGTAGTTCTTACCTCTCCAGGTCCTGGAGCTCCCTGTGCTTTCTCCTGCCTCTTCCCTTTCCTTCCTGTATGACTAACACTGGCTCAGCCTTCAAGTCTCAGTTAAACATCACTTCCTCAGGCCAGATCCGCAATCTCAGCTCATATGCTCTCACACGAGTACCTGGGTCCTTCTCCATTACCACACACTTTGCTCACTTATGATTATTTATGATTACTTAACATTTCTGGAGAAGGCAATGGCACCCCACTCCAGTACTCTTGCCTGGAAGAGGAGCCTGGCTGCCATGGATAGAGGAGCCTAGGCTGCAGTCCATGAGGTTGCAGAATTGGACACAACTGAGCGACTTCACTTTCACTTTTCACTTTCATGCATTGGAGAAGGAAATGGCAATCCACTCCAGTGTTCCTGCCTGGAGAATCCCAGCGACGGGGGAGCCTGGTGGGCTGCCGTCTATGGGGTCACACAGAGTCGGACACAACCGAAGCAACTTAGCAGCAGCAGCACTTGACATTTCTCTTCTTAATAGACAGTAAGCTCCAAGGGGACAGGAACCATGTTTGTTTTTTCTTAAAACTATTTCCTACAGCCTGGCATGCAGGAAACTCTCAAATACTCACCTGATTGATGCTGCTCTTAAGAACTGCCTTTCACTCTTCAGGTTTCTGCACAGAAGTGGCTGCTCTACCCATTTATGGTGAACTTAAATAGATAACCAGACTGATTTGTAAGAGAAACAGAGAACCAGCCATGAAGGGACTAAGTGAAATGAACATTTGGAACAAGATGAAGCATCCTATTCAGTGTCCTATTCACTTTACCATCTAACATCCCATGTCTTTTTGCCTTGTTTCTAATCTGCTGCAAAACAAAACTGTAAAATGTTTCCAGAGTACTATGCCACTGATTGTAACCAAGGTTTCTGATGGTGTTCTTCATTTTTCTTGATTATTTCTGCCTTATAAACTTCTTTCTTTAAAGAGATATCAAAAATAATACTTCAAATATAGTAATACTGAGAATTCCAGCAACATGAGGAATTTTAGGAAAGTAAATTTTCTTCATGCTGACTGATGTGATAACTAATAGCTCTGTTTCCTCTAAGCCTCTCAGGTGAAAAGCCTTTATCCTAGGAGTGACTCTTACTATAAAAAGTATATTCTAATTCCATGTTATAGCCAGAGATTATCTCCTTTATTAAAAAGTAGGAAAGATATTTATATTTGAATATAAAAATCATGTACTAAGTACCCACTAAGTGCAAGGGCCTGTGAATAAAGAAGACAATCATAGCAAAGTCAGAACAGACAAGAACAGCAGAGTAACAACTGCTATGAGAAAAGTAAGCGAGGGAATGCTTGGGCACACACGGGAACTCCAGCGTTACAAAATGCTTCCTGGAAGTGCTGACAAAGGTGAGATGGTAAGGATAAATAGGCAGTAGTCAAGAAAGGGGAACTGCTAGGAGAAAGGCAAGAGGCTTGAGGCAATGGTCCTTCTAGTAAACCATAAACCCCTTCAATGGGTTGGAGCACAGTTTATGATCTCTAGGCTCCAAATTCAA
Organism: Neotragus moschatus; assembly: GCA_006410615.1. Lineage (NCBI taxonomy): Eukaryota > Metazoa > Chordata > Mammalia > Artiodactyla > Bovidae > Neotragus > Neotragus moschatus. The sequence continues at coordinate 235,447 of SJYA01001317.1, read as the reverse complement.
AACTAATTAGCTAACAAAGCATTGTCTATTTTGAATCATTTGAAGACTTCAAAGTACTTATAGTTTAGTCACTAAGTCATGTCCAACTCTTGTAATACCATGGACTGTAGCCTGCCAGGCTCCTCTGTTCATGGGATACTCCAGGCAAGAATACTGAAGTGGGTTGCCATTTCCTTCTCCAGGGGATCTTCCCGACCCAGGGAATGAACCTGGATCTCCTGCATTGCAGGCAGATTCAACGTCCTAAGAACCCCAAATTTAACAGAAGGCCTACATGCATGTATTATTTTTCTTGATAGCAAGAGCATTCAGTGCCCACTCACCTTCATCATCCTCTTCTTCATCCACACCATCCACCTCGGCATCTGAATCTGGGGCTTCACGATCCTCTCGGTCATAGCCATCCAGATAGGTCAGCTGGGGCAGGAGCTTGAAGACACTCTCTCGGTAGTCATTCAGGTTAGTAACCTCACAGTTAAACAGATCCAGGCTCTTCAGACATTCCAACTTTTTCTGAAGAAAAGGATCAAGAAACATACCTCCTAAACCAAAGGAACATAAGCAACAAAAACCATCTCCTAAAGAAGTAAAATTCTAGGCTCTGAATTCAATAAGCTACTACCTATTCAGCCTTGTACATAGGAAAACATCTCAAGTCCATTGCAACCTTTATGATTGGTCACTAGATTTTTAACTAGTCTTCCCTTCTACCTCTATCCTATCAGAGAACTGTTTCCTTTTAGCACTATGAATTAATAATCTTAGGAAATATGAATTTTAAATATTAAAGGTGGATCTTTTTACAGTATGAGGCAAATCAGAGACTTGAGTAATCAAATGACCAATAAGACCATGCTGGGTTATCAAGTAATCAGTGCTTTTGGGGTGGTAGGAAAATAGGGGAAACATTTTTTTCAGTCATACCAACTCAGTATCAAGGTCCTTGACATTTCTACTTGGGGACACAGATGTAAAACTCAAGACTGGAACAGAGTAAAGCACAAGGTGTGGGGATGTAAGTATTTTCTGGGAAGACAGGAGTCAATGCAAGCTGGGGGAGAACAAGGGGAACTCAGAGTTGAAACTTCAGAAGTAGAGAAACTTTGCACTCTTTTCTTTTTTTTTAGTTTTGGAGGCAAAGACTGATACTATTACCAGAACTTCCTGATACAAAACTCTTCTGATTTTACCATACCTTAAAGTTTTGTTGTAATACTTCATTTGTTTGAAACCTTTTTCATTATCTAAAACAGTTGAGATCTAAAAACTTAGCCCAGGAAGTTTTCTGAGCAGCCAGACTGATAGGAAAATATCTGTGTATTCTACTCAGATCATCTGTTATTACTTCAGTGTACTAGCATTTCAACACCAGGTCTATTAAGTTTTGATTAAGGGTGAATTAAGACATCAGGAGGGCAGAGGTAGTATCACAGGCAAGTAAGCAGATAGCAACAGAAAGTGACAACAGACCCTCACAGGGAGGAAACGAGGGAGCAAACTGATAGAGTAAACACAAAATGTGAACTATGTGGCTTGCTGCCTTTTAAAACAGGGAGTGGGGGTGGGGAACACAGATATATGGATTCATAAACAACTTTTTAATGGTTCTGAGTCAATACAAAAGGTGGCATTCTCTAAATATTACTAAGAGGATCTCTTTATGAAGTAAATTGCAAAAAATAAATGCTATTGAAAGACAGATGCTTTATTGGGAAATCTACTTCAACGTTCACAAGCACCTGGGAAGACACAGAAATCAAACAAAACTCTGTCTTCAGGACTTGAAGTATCTGTGTAATTGCTGGGAGTTACAAAATGACTTAAAAATCTTTGCTCTAAAGCCGACCTTGGCAAATGACAGTTGGCTGACCCGCTCTGGCCTGCCTCTTGTGTTTGTAAACTAAGTTTTACTGGAACACGGCCATGCTCACTTGCTTATGTGTATGTATGGCTTCTTTTGTCTACAGTGGCAAAGTGGAGAAGCTGTGACACTATATGGCCTACAAAGCCTAGCAGATCTACTACCTGGTCCTGTAGAGGCAAGGGTTGCTGACTCCTGCACTCACAAACCTTCATATTCCTTATCAAAAAGGTTCCCACACTGGCTTTATTCTCACTGAACAGCCCTTGGGAACAGAGCCAGGCAGGGAACACGGAACAGGGTTATAGCAACAGGAAAATGTATTCCTCAAAACACCAATGTGCAGTTATCCAAGAGTTTGTGGATCCAATAATGTGCTCATTAAGTTAGTACCTAAAGTCTTAAGAAAGCTGTCCCCAGTTCTAATTGTAGGGAGAATGACTTTTATGTCATGTAGCTTTCAGAAAAGGCTCCCTACTGGACAGCCCGACCCCCGGAAGTCCAGGTACGACTTCTTGCCAAAGAGGAAAAAAATGCTGAAATACCACACCAGGTAACTGGGGAAACTTTTCTCTTCACAAATATGTTGATACTATACCCCTTAAGATAGAACCATGAGTAAATCTGGTAGCTTTCCCACAGAGGCTCAGTATAAAATTCTTCACTCAAAGCAACAAGCCATTTATTGGTCAACATTATTTCCTAGGAATGGACGTACAAAAGTACATACAACTCCTGATCATGCTCATCAGTGCTCCAAGCCCGTTTTCTAACTCCTTTGACTAGCCTAGTACACAGGGCCTCCAAGGCTTTCCAGTTTCTCAAACTCTGATCTATAACACTTTTTGCTACTTCTTCAGAACGGAACCATTATGAATAACTTGGACGTGTCGAACAGTATGCTAGAAATGAAGTGAAAGCAAATAAACAACAAAACCCCAAATAACTGGAGTACTCTAGAACTGTAAAGCTCAAAATTGTGCTTTAAGACCCCAGATACACTACACACATTATTCAGGATCCCAGTGTAATATGTAAATACTGCTTTAAAAAAAAAAAAATCACAACTCTACCATTTCAGAAATTTGGCCTAAAACTAATAGGCTAGCCATAATAAACAGTAAACATTTTATTAACAATAATTTTGCTTGCCTTCTTAGAATTTAGAAGGGCTTTGGGGGATGGTTTGGACGGCCCAGGTCTCTTAAAAAAGGTGTCCAAGGAAGTCTGAACTGATGCCTTCTTTCTCTCTCGATTAATGTCCCTGTAGTAAGCAGAGGCAGTCACAATCATTGCATTGACTGTAAGAGCTGGGCTCAACGCAGACGGTGTTCAGAATGCATGTGGTTGATGAGGATGAGATGGCGTTTTCCCCACTGAAGAATACTTTCAGAAGTTAAAATGGACCCAACACTGCCCCCCTTCACCTCCTCCTACAGTTTTATTTATCCTTAAGTTATAACTTCAGGAGACCCACCTAGCACCCCCAGGAACTGGAACAGCAAGTTCAGGAGAATAGCAGGAGCTCTGCCTTCCCCAGACAGTCCTGGGTGTGCGGTGCCATGGCTTTGTCACTGGCAGGCCAAGTATGTGACTCTGGACAAGGGATTCAGCCTCTCCTAAGCCTCAGCTTCCTCATGTGTAAAGTAAGGGCCATGTTATTTCTATTCATTTTGTAGAAATGTTGAAGATTATTAATGGATAACATACATAAAGCACCTACTACCATGTATGGCACACAGTAGATCCTCCAAAAATGGTAAATATTATATAATGATTATTTCTCATATTGCACTGTTTCAGAGGATTAAGACTTTCACTACCAAAGGGTCCTACTATATAAATCACTTATCAGGTCAGGAACACTCGTGCAAACAATTCCTACACAATGTTTGCTTCTGCTTTGCCTCTGAATGCTAGGACACTGATACAAGTTTCCAATGAAACGTCAAAGAAGACTAAGGTTGCCATGAGAATTAGGCAATGGCCAGTGATCTAGCATGGAAAGGTATGGCCTGGTACTCTGTTCTAGAGAAAAGGGGTTCCTACGCTTACAGTTGCTGTGAATTGACAGGTCTGTCATTAAACACACAACAAAGGTTTAGTATAGCTCATGGGACCGAAGGAAGACCATCAGGGCTTAATTTAGTACGGGAACTCCGAGTTTAGGTCTTTTGGGGGTATAGAGTAAATTTATAGGTTAAAAAGAGAAGAACAGGTTCTAAGGGCAGTGGAAAGAATGGCCTTGGACTTGAATTTCTGCTCACTATTTATTCTAAAGCTGCTGCGTAATTAAACACAGTCTCCTCATTTCTAAAATGACATTCTCTCTTCTCTGCATTACATGAGGATACAAAGGGCAAATGTTAACATTTCTGAATAAGGAAAACTGCAATAAAAGTCTGCTTATACACAAGAAATGGGAATTGACTCAAAAGAAAACAGTGAAAAAGGAGGAAGCCCAGGTGTCTGAGTGTACCTAATAGAAAAAAAGGGGCAAAAAATGGAGTAAAGGTGAGCAATAAGCTCCCAACATTTATGAGAAATGAGCTAAACGCGGTCCACTTAACGAAACATAAAAACAAAGGGTCTTGGTAAACAGTGATTAAATTTACACTGGAATACAGCCTCGATTACTGATTAGGAGAGAAAAAAACTCTATTAGTTCCAGCAGGAAATCTTCATTAAAGGAAGTCATAATTTAACTCTTATCTTCCCTTGAAATATCAATATTCTATGCAAATGCTAAGAAGTTCAAATATTTTAATATATTGTGATGTCAGAAAAGATAAGAGACAGCAGAAGGATGCCTTTTCCTCGAGTTCTGCTCTGCTGGATCCTGAAAGACAGCTCCTATCTCCTGACTAGCCCCTCTCCCAATTAATGTCTGCAAGTTAACTCCAATGGAAATACTGACTTTATGTAAAACAGAAAAAAAGAGAGCTGCCACAGGCTTCTTTGGGCTATATTGAACAAGTCTGACTTTCATCAGCCTCATTAAAATTGAATTCTATGTCTGTGAATAGAACGTTGTGTTTAGGGGAAAAAGTCAGTTAACAATCTTGAAATCATAGGAATTTCCAGGTGGCATCAAAAGAAAAGCGTCTGTGGGGCCATCCCCCCACCCGACATTAACTGGGAAGAAAACAGAACTAGTGAGAAAGGAAGGAGCCCAAGTATCTGAGTATACCTGTAACAAGAGGGAAAAAAGTGGGGGGGGGGAGCAAAATTCCTGGAGCAAAGGAGAGCAACAGCCCCCCAACGCTGCTTTGTAAGCTCTTTTCTGGTCACTGTAACTTCCACTTAACCAGACCTCCATCAGCATAGCTTCCCAACTTACAAAGTAAGTACATTACCTTATTCTCAGAAGTCCTAAGTCAGGTAAGTAAGGCAGGGATCACTATCCTTCCGGCTTCATAAGGGAGGAAACTGAGGCCCAGAGAGAAGCAACTTGCCCAAGGTCACACAACAAAGTCTATGACCCAACTGGCATTTAAATGTAACTTTCCATAATTTATCCCAGCATGTAAGAGGAGGAGAATTTGGGGGTTCCCATGCAAAGAGTGAGCCAGTTGGAGCTCAAAATTGTGAATCAGAAGACCTAAAACTCACTGGAGCTGCCTTTAGCCTGTTCTATCAGATCAGATGCCCAGCCCAATATAGACAGCCTTTTCTATAAAAGTATAGAATAGCCTGGCCAGTCTGGGGAAAATTTTTTAAGATAAATGTTTAAGGCTATAGTCAATACATTTAAAAAGAACAAAAAAGAAAAGAATTCCCCTTTGAAGTTAGTGGCCACAATTAACAGGGAGGGAGAGCAAAGTCCACAGGAACACATGTAACTAAAGGTTCTGATCTTTTACTCTGGACTCCTTCTATAAAAAGTATTATTAAAAAACCACCACCTTCTCAATTATTATTTCCAGTATTTCCCTCACAATAAAGAAATATGAAAATGAAAATGACCAATAAGTCCTGGTTTCCAAATTCTCAATTACTTACCAAAGGTTCCAGGGTGCTGATATCTTTCAGTTTATTTCCACTTAAGTTTAGATGTGTAAGATTTGGAAGTTTTTCTGCTAACATATCCAGACCTCCACAGATTCTATTGTCACTGAGCTCAAGCTGTTAAGAGAAAACGCACACAGCACACAAACATACAAAGAAACAGGTATCATTAAAGTGTTAGAAATAAAGACAGTTCTCAAACACTTACCAAGATCAAATGACCTCTTTTTTATTAGGGCATGTGTGTTCATTTTGTTTGATTAAACCCAAATTACAGATCCTAGGAACACTTCAGGGAAGGAGAGACATGTAAGGATGAGAGAGTTGCATTCTCTTAATCAGCTGCCCCTAACATCAGTGAATACATTTTCTAACCTAAGAAGTGGGTCAAAACAAATTAGAATTCTTTGAGAAGTTGCCATACACTATATGTGCCAGGAAAGATAAATGCATTCTAAGCAGCTATTCTGTGTGTCAAGCAAAACTTGTGACGCCCACTTGAAACCTCATCTGTTTCTATACAGTGCTGACTTGCCATGGGGTTCTACATCTGGAAGCCACCAGGGAATGCTGCCCTGAAGGCTACAGGAATGCTACAAGCCTTTAAAGAAGTTCTATGACTTCAAGAAAGGGAATGGGGCAATAGCTTCAGGGCTGGGGAAAGCAGTTCCCCAGAGGACACTTCTTACACAAATCTATCACTAGCCTTTACAAGAATTCTAATTTCTTTGCTGCAGATCAAGTTGAGTGGTAAGTGGTATGCCAACGAAGGATATGAGCCTTCTCCAAGGAATATTACAGTGAAAGAAATTGGAGCCTGGAAAAGTAAAGACCGTTGAGAACATCTAATTCAAACTCTTTATTTCGCAGATGAGAGGACTAAGGCCAGACACCTGGTTTCAATTCTACTTTAACTGCCAGCAACAATGGTAACTGTATCTAATCCTTACATAGTACTTAAGTGTTAAGTAACCAAGTACTTACAGCATTGCTCGAAGAACTAGAAATCCATGAACTCATTTGATCTCACAATCACCCCATGGGTAAGCAGAATTATTACCCCCATTTACAGATGAGGAAAATGAACTAAGAATAGACTATGCAACATGCCCAAGATTACACAACTGTTATAGTGGTGGGCCTATGCTTTGCAGCTGGGAGCCTAGCTTCAGTGTGCTCCTCCCTATGCTAGGTACCTAGAACAGAATGAAAACTTCTGTAATTTAGTCTGGCATGCAATGAGATGAAGTATACGATGCAGAGCAGAACTCTTAAAATTTTAAATATTCACTGAAAGGAAGAGTTTTAAAGACAAGAAGTCTGTTTAGGTGTTTTTAAGCATTTCAGAAAACAGAAAAATACAACATTTCAATACATTTTTTTTTCCCCTTCTGATGGGCAGTCCAGTAAAATACCTAAAATTTCTCTTGGGTGGTTAGAATATCGACATATATAATATTCACAACCTTTCAACCTGAGTACCTTAGGGAGGAGAGATAACAAGGCAATCTGCCAAAACATTTAGTGGCACATTTATTTTGAAATGAAATCAACGTGTAATTCAGAAAACTAGTGACATTTCTTTCAGAACCTGCTTCTTGTGGCTTTCTGAATAAGTATGACAGTACAGAGACCACAGTAATTCAGGACAACGTACCAGGGTGCTAGGAAAGCAGAAGAGAACACAGAACACCTAGTAGGGACCTGCTAGTATCAAGTTTATGGAGATACAGGCTAAAATGCCATCAGTTAGGGTTTCCAATGTCATGATAATCTACATAAACAAAAATGGATTAAACTTGAACCTCTAAAGCAGATACCTATCAGAAAAAAGAAAATAAATTTACAAATTTAAATATAACAGAATTCTTTTTAATAGCAGAGTTGCCCTGAAGCTCATGAGGACTGCCTGAGCATTTAAAACACACAGCACTTCTGGATTTTAATTCACGTATTTAACCAAACAACAAGTCCCTCTCAAGATTCAAGCAAGCATATAGGAACAGCTTACCTATCTGTTGCCTATATTTCATTTCAGTTTTCTATGTGTATCTTTCTTAGATGAAGCTTCAACTTAAACTCCCTAATAAAGAGATTAGGTAAACAGTGGAGAATTCTGCAACACTGCCAAGACCACACACATTTTCATATGTAAGGGAAAAGGTAGTGGGTTAGCAAATAAAGAGATACGGTTCTAGTTTTGGCTCTAGTACTAAACCACTTCTGTGGGTGGCTTTAGGCAACTTACTGTACCTGTCTGGGTCTACTGCTGGGTCTGTGCCTATAAACAAGGCTAGAAGATCTTAAGTTTCTTTCAGTTCTGGCAGAGGCTTTGTGACAGGTTAACGTGCAAAGACACAAAAAAGCATTTTTCTTAAGAATTTTTTTTTTCTTGGTGCATGGCAGGGATGGGTGTGTGTGTGTTTGTGGCGGGGTGGGGTGTACAGTGTTAGACAGGATAGCGATTGGTTTATAATTAGACCAATAAAGCCCTAACAATAGACCATTAACTAGGCAAGGGAAATACAGCAGTTTCATTTAAATTAATTCTCAGTGACAACACATTTTAAACTTGCTAGTCATTAAGAATTACATAATGGATTTCAAATATCATAGGCTACAAATCTGAAAGGTCTTTAGTTAAATCCTCCCTTAATCAATATTAAACATGAAAAGCAGGAGGAACCCATGGTTTCTAAACCAGAGCATACTAAGAACAAAATGTAGTTACATTATAGCAACAAATCCATAACAATTATTGAGTACTAAATTATTCATCATAACTATTTATTGAGCATCCAACATGTATTATTTCCAAACATCATAGCGATTCTGCAAGATCAGGTGGTATTACCAGTTTACGGGTGAGAAAACTGAGTCTTAGAAGATTCACTCATCAGGGAAATGATAGAGCTGGATGGAATGTTGAGTTCCAGATCTGCCCAGTTACAAAGGCCATGCGCTTTCTGCTACACTAAATGCTTCCTTACAGATAGAATTGTTTATTTTTCCCTTCCCCAGAATGGTTCTCTTCTATTGTTAAAAGAAAAAGCACTTACCTTTTTCAATTTAGGTAGTTTGGGAAGATTTGAAACTGAAATCAAGCCTACATTTATTAAACTGAGGAACTCTAAGTTCACAAATTCAGCTGTTAAGCCCTCAATTTTCCCATCATTTGATTTGCAATTGTCCAGGACAAGTTCTCGAACCTGTGGGTGACAAAGCAGGGAAGAAAAGCTTTCAAAAACATACAGAAAACAAAGAACAATGCAAAACCTCCAACCATAAATACCCAACAAATCACTGACATTATAGGGGCAGCCTCTACTTAGACCTAGATCATAGTTATAAATAAATGAAAAAAATGATTAAGCCTTTAATAACAATAATCTAATAGATATCAAGGGTGAAATGTCACACCATGGTTACAAATAAAGATTTTAACTCTACTTTCCAGACAAGAAACTACAGCTCTTAAGATGTTAAGTGAAGAAACAATACCCCCACCCCCCCACCACCAC
>SJYA01001317.1:165689-224224 GCA_006410615.1 Neotragus moschatus | reverse complement strand
CACCACCCCCCCCCAACCCCTTAGTCCTTTTCCTAAGTCTGTTCCAAGAGGTGCTTTAACTACAAGTACAGGAGAAGATACCCACCCTTCTTCTTGGCCCATCCCACCCATAAACTCCTTTAGGCCACAAGGCCCAGGAGACTGACACAAGAAGATGAAAACTTCACTTTTCCAGCAAGGTCACTAAGAGATTGTGGCTACAGGTTTCTAGACTAACACTTCTACCTCTGGTCCTATTAATCTTTAGTAAGATTATCTTGACACCAGAAAAAGACCAAGATGCAAGAACTCTTAATTCAAAACCAAGATCATTTTGTTTTATATGTAAAAAAGATATTTCTAGGGAAGAGAACAGTTAGCTATTAAATTCCTTTTTCAGGCCACAAAATCTCCTTTAGAGGTCCTGAAATTCAGAATTCAAACCCATCCAAGAGTATCACATGTGAAAATACTGAATACTGATTATTTAATAAAGTTTACTGTGTACATATCTACCATGCTAATCTCTATTGCCATTCTTGCTCTGTGGTTGACTCTGACACTTCCCAGTTTTCAACACGTTTTGATAAATTTACACGGATGCAAGTAAGTTTTAACTGCCAAAGGCATTCTTGCAGTGAATGTAACACATTTAATGGCATTAATGAGTAATCAAACATGTATGAGATGCTGATAGCTCTAAAATGAAAATAGGAGTATCTTTATCCTCCCATACTACTCTAGTAATTGCTAACATTTATGGAGAATTAACTCATTACTCTTTTTACCACCATACCCCCTCCCCCCAATTAAAGAGAAGGAAACAGATTTAAGAGAGTCAGGGATACCCACAACGCCACAACTTTCCACTCGCTACTACTCTACTTCCTCCTCAGAAGCCTTGCTCTCAGGATGCACACAGGCCTATCACATCTTTTTGTTTCCTTCTTCCCTTCCTTCCACTTTTCTCTTTATGGACAGTCTTCCTCTCTTCTGATAAAAATTAGCCTAGCTGAAAACTTAAGGTAAACTGAGGAGAGCTGGGCACCAGAAACAGATGCTTAGGGTCAATTTCTAGCCCTGCCATTTACAACCTCTGTGACCTTAGGCAAGTCACTTAACCTATCTGTGCCTCAGTTTCCTCAAGGTGAAGTAGAACTGTTGTAGAAAGTAGTGCTTTAGACACAGTGAAAGCTGAGAAAATAACCTCTGGGAAAAGGTGTAGAAGAATGACAAGGACCTTTGTGTTTTCCTTTATTCCTATCTGTACTAAATCTTCTACAAACATGTATCTCTTCTGCATTAAAAAAAGGAAAACCAACAAATCATTAAAAAAAATAATAAAGTCAACTGTAACTACCCACCAACCTAAGCAGTATATTGCAATATAACTAAATGTTTCCATTTGATTTGGGGGTTTTCTATGACTATATCTGACAAAGAATCCAAAAATGTTACACAGAATGACACCAATATGCCAAAAGCCAAATGAGGAGGAATTTAGATGGCCATTTTGCCTCCCAGCTCATGGGTGAAATCACCTCTTGGACATTTTTCTCAACTGGTAAAATTCCACTTTAATTATAGTCAAAGAGAACAAGTCTACTGAAGCAAACAGCAGAGTAGGAATCAAGGAAGAGAAACTGGTAGGGAAAAAAAGATGTTAAATGGTCCAAATCTGCAACTGAATTGTTGAGTCTGAAAGAAGATGGAGAGGAATTAAGGTTCTGGTTTAAAGAAATGGGAACTATGCAACTGGATGGAAACAGGAAGGAACAGCTTTGGGCACGGGGAGGGGAGCAGGTATGTAATGAATACTACAAAGGATATCAAGTTTAAGGTTCTCATGAAAAGTCCAGGTCAAAGTATCCCCAAGCAGTTGGACAGGAGAATCTGGAGTTCAAGGTTTAAGTTCTGTATTTGGAAGTCATCAGAGCAGAGAGTAGTGGAAGGATGGAATTCCTACAAAAAGAACCAAGGATGGAATCCTGGGGATCCTGCAAAAAAAAACCTGAGAAGAATTAGTAGTGGTAGTACCTAAAGGTGAAGCATCAGTTTCAAACACGTAGAAAGGCTTATGAAATAAAGCATAAGAAGTTACTGGGGCAAGGGGGAAGATAAATTAGATAATTTGTCCATCAAGGAGAGACATCTCCAGGAGGCACTAGGGGATGAATACATAAAATGTTTTCATTTATGTAACCTGTCACACATTCACGTTCTTATATTTTTCTCAGGGAGTAAAAGTGACTGTCCTGGGAACTTTTCCATAATCTTATCTAACGCTTTTACAATGAGATTATTGATCTATTAAAAAAAATTAAGGTTAAAAAGAGTCAGTGCTAGATTTTAAATTTCATCAAGCATCACGATGGCAGGGTCATGCCTATTTTAGTTACCACCATATTCTGGGAGTTGGTGATGGACAGGGAGGCCTGGCATGCTGTGGTTCATGGAATCGCAAAGAGTTGGACACAACTGAGCAACTGAACTGGATATTCTAATATGAGAAAGAGCATTTACAACAGTCAAACATGGAAAAACTGGCATAGGAGCTTGTGTCAGGATTGTAGGGGACTGAGGAAATGATGAAACAGGAAACCTGGATATAGAAAGAAACTACTTTCTGACGATAGGCATAATCACATGCAAAGCATATTGCTATTTGTCACTTTATTTTGTTTTTTTTTTTTCAGTCTTTGTATATTTTAAATACAGTAACATGGAACAGTATTACTTAACAACTATACTTTTTAATGTCTAAAGAAATTAAAAGGTATGATGTAAAATAAATTACCATATTCCCTACTGAACATGTTTCCCAACTTTCCCTATTATAAATAATGTCATGCTATCTTTTTATGTGAAATTTCTTTTGTAATAAGGATTATCTCCTCACAATCTATTGCTAGGTGAAAAAAAAAAATATCAGAATCTTTTGAGTTACAAGTTCTTTATCTTAAAATGACAATCAATCTCTCTCAAGATTTTTCTGTTATCTTGCTTGATATATGGAAATTCTAGGTATATGCATAGTTACCTTTTTCTTGAGCATATTGGTTTTACCCTGAGGAAAAAAACAAATACCCCAAAAGAAATACTGACAAAAAAGCAGACAAGTCATAAAAAGGTAATCAGTAAACTCATTTGTTTACAACAAATCATAAAAGATACGTGTTAAAAATGAGATGTCATTCCACTCTCTTGAGAATGGAGAAGAGATAGGATTAAGAAAAGGAGCTGGTAAGTTTACAAGTGGGGAGTGAGAAGAAGTCAGGGAATACATACCTGAGACCTTTAATTTTCTCCATGAGTAGGTGGAAACAATTTATTGGGGTGAGTACAGGGAAGGGCTGTATGGCTCAGCAGTGAAGTCATGTCCCTGAACTTTTCCAGCAAGGCTAAGGATGTGTAAAGAAATGTGTTAACCCCAGAACAAAGTCCAGAGTCACAGCAAGAAGATGAGCCACAAAAAAGCACACAGCAGAGTGGAAATTACTGCAGAAAGCAGAGACCAAAGGAGGGTTCACTCAGGGCTGTGTCCAAGGATGACAGGCCTGGAAAGCCTGCCATAAGCACCCTTCTAGCCAGCCTAAAGTTCTAAACAGGACTTTGGGGAAAAGGTGTCTGTTCTCAGGCATTATGTCAGCAGCATATGAGATTAGGCCTTCCCTCTCCCTGAAGTCCTTCCTAAGTGTGACAGGATCCAGAATACCTTACAAGGAAGGGTGTACAGGATGGGGGACATATGTCGTAACTGCCTCCTATTATAGGCCAAGAATAAATGGGAGGTTCGAATCAAGGATAAACAGCCCTGCTGCTGCTGCTAAGTCGCTTCAGTCGTGTCCGACTCTGTGCGACCCCATAGACGGCAGCCCACCAGGTTCCGCCATCCCTAGGATATCCTCCCAGGAGGGAATGTTGGCAGGCACTTGTACATCTGTGTGTACCACTTACCACTATTTGATCCAAGGCACAGTTACTTGCTCTTCTGCTTGAAGATACATGACAATTTTGGGGGCCAAATTCACTCTTCCTCATCCCTTATTTTCCAACTAAATTAGTTCTCTTTCCTCAAACACAAATTTAAGGTAAACACTTAAGAACTAAAAACAAAAATCCAGACTATTTCCTATGCAATTTGTTAGTTTTCTATAGCTATCAGCAAAGCTGATCCTCTGGTTTTCCCATGAAAAATTTGAAATACATGGTAGCCAAATTACAGAGACTGGGGCTAGGAGCCACAGAGGAGATCAAGGAATTTTCCTTTCATCCTCTCCACTTAGTCTCATTTCCTATTTTCCTGGCTGGTAGTGGTTTAGTCGATAAGCTGTGTGTGACTCTTGGGAGCCCATGGACTGTAACCCACCAGGCTCCTCTGTCCATAGGATTCCCCAAGCAAGAATACTGGAGTGGGTTGCCGATTCCTTCTCCAGGGGTTCTTCCTGATCAAGAGATCAAACCCGCGTCTCTTGCACTGCAGGCAGGTTCTTTACTGAACAAGCTACCTAGCTACTCTTGGAGTGACCTTCCCCAATTATCAGTTACAACAGTTATTAAGAGGAGGAAAGACAATCTGGAGAATTAAAGATTAAGTTATCAATTATTTAGTGAGTGAAATAATCCAAACACATGGAAAGTAACTCTTGCCACCCTGGACAATTCCCATCCTTCTGAGTTAACCAACCTTCAGACCTTCCACCCTGCTACTATTTTAAAAACAATGTCTGCAAAATGACAATAGAACATTAGTAGTACTAAAATATGTTTGAGTGGCAAAACTGCCTGTATGAAGGAAGGAAATACTCATCCTACTAATGGGTAGGTAAAAAAGAGAATCATTCTAAAAAGCAATTTGGCAGAGATTCACATTACAAAATGTTTGTTACAATACTAATTAAAACAGCAAAAAACTTTCTAACCACCTAATGAGGATGGTTAAATTATGATCTATGCAGACATTAAAAATGCAAAATAAATGTTTACTATACTTTAACAAGGTATTATATTCATTAATAGCAAGATCCAAGTTCGGAAAAAACTTTTCCTGTGGAGTATACCAGAATATCTTGGTGGTTGAATGGGTGTGTGTGAGATTCCTGAGGTTTTTTTAAAGTTTTTTTTAACCTATATCTACTATTTTCTTTTTAGCTTATCTTTCATTCAATGAAGCTGTAAACTAAATAACACAAGAAATATATATTCTATATAATACAAGAAAAAGAACCCAATTGGCTGCTATGCAGCAAATCCGAATAAGCCCTTGACTTTAAAATCAAGACAGACACAATAAATGCCAAAAGTTGGGGGAAAGGTTTTTCCCACGTTATAGATTTTTTTTTTCCCTTTAAAAGGCCACTGCCATGTGGCATGCAGGATCTTAGTTCCCTGACCAGGGTTCAAACCCATGCTCCCTGCATTGGAAGCATGGAGCATTAACCACCGGACCATCAGGGAAGTCCCCTCACATTATGTATTTTTTAAAAAAATTTTGTCAGTATCTTGGGACCAAGGAAAAACTACGCTTATTTGTGGAATATGACATGTCTCAGTTTAGCATACAGGCCACCAGNAACCCATGCTCCCTGCATTGGAAGCATGGAGCATTAACCACCGGACCATCAGGGAAGTCCCCTCACATTATGTATTTTTTAAAAAAATTTTGTCAGTATCTTGGGACCAAGGAAAAACTACGCTTATTTGTGGAATATGACATGTCTCAGTTTAGCATACAGGCCACCAGTGTTCCCACCAGGCGAACAGACTGTAAACCAGCGTAACTGCATGACTTTCTAACTCTGAACAGACTGGAACATCAAGGACAGATGTCCCTAGATTCATTGTTAATGAGGTACATGTCTGGTATAACAGGAAAATGATAGCCTCACATAAAGACATTTTTCCTCCAATTCTGGAATATATCTAAATTCCAGATCTAGATACAGACTGTATCAATATCTCATTACTGCATGTGTCTCTTTCCACTTCTGACAGTACAATCAATTTCTGTGGTGTACCTGGTATGTTCTAGTGTTATACAATTTGCTCTCAATGAAACTGACGACACCAATATTTTATATAAAATAATTCTTACCCTTTGCCTGTATTTTAAAATACTGATCACTATTCTTTTTGAAGATTACTTTATAATGCCATTTTAAGCCATTTTTCCACTATGAGAACAAACTTCTGACATAAAGAGGTGTTTTGGACTCAAACTCAATTATGTACTTCTTTATGAGTCACTCCCTTAGGTAAACAGCACACCTGTTAGTAACAGGTGAAATGAAACCTATTCTCTTGGTCTGTCTTATGTATTTTAGTTAAAGAACACAAGACAGTAAAGTGTTACCAGGGTCTTCTTCAAACTTCCAAATAAAAAAATTAAAACAAAGAAGCTGTATTCATAGAAAAAAAAAAAAAAGCTCATCTGATCTTCAAACAAAAACACTGAAGATCAAACTCCACTTATCCTCCTCAGCCTTTTATCTCGATGACATCAAGGTCAACCAAAGCATATACTGTTGTGCATTTAAAAGCCTCTGTCTTAAACCAATAAGTTTACAAGAGACAGGATTCTTCCTCTTTTCCCAGATGAAGAGTCTACAGGATCCCAGAGGTCAAGCCTACTCTAACAGCTGGCTCCGCAACACATGGAGCCACGTGACCAGCTGACTTAGAATCATTTTGTGACTTCTCACTTACCTTAAGGGTGATGCTTTTGTGCAAAACATTTTTAAATTGATGTTTTAAAAAATCTAAGGCTTGCTTACTCTAGTCTCCCTTAAGTCCCTAGGGGAGCCATTCTTAACCCACAATCCTGGTTGGCTCCCATGACACTCTCCCAAGGCCCCTAACTTGCACAATGCAACAGGCACCACCGGGTTCTGAGGCTGCAGGAGGGAAGGGGCTGCTCTCTGCCTTGTTCACACTGCTCTTCTAGGCCCTGCCATACTGTTGGTACACAAGTATTTATTTAATAAAACCAGTGGATTACAGTAGGAGACTGAAGTCCAATAAAGTAGCCAATAGTCACTTGTGGCTTGAGTACCTGATATGTGAACAGTGTAACTGACAAATTAACCTTTTAAGTTAAATAGCCACACCACTTTAGGCTGTTTTTGGCAAAAGGGCAAGGCTTAAGTTGATTTCTTGAGAAATTAACACATGTACATGTATATGTATTTTAAGAAACAGGAGTTATTTCAAATTCAAAAAATCCATATACAACCAGCCCAATTGTGTTTCCCAGAAAGAACAACGGTGCTCTTAGCTGAGTATTTTAATAGTGCTTTATGCACCATTCGAAGAATTCAAATGTTTTTTTCACATTTTAAGGCACTGTGAAGATCCTTGTGTATTTTCTTTTGGAAATTTGGTTAAATCAAATACCTCCATATTCTAATGACTTGGAACTACGCAATAATAATGCAAACGTCTTAAATAACAACGCCTCAAAATGAGATCACAACTCTGCAAGTTTTACGGTGTGAAGAAGCTTAACAGTTCAGGATACTAGCACGTGGCGGAAACAAAATGTCTGACTGATGGACAGGAGGGACGACCGCGGTCAAACCTCAACCTTAAAACTCGGAGGACCGAGTCGAGACGCTCACCCTTCGAGGTCCTCCAGGGACGAGTGGGGAGGCCACGAGGTGCCACAACCCCGCACTTCATTTGTGGGGACCTCGGATTCAAAACCTCGTGCGCACAAGCGAAGGCCGGGTTGACAAATTTCCNAAAAAAAAAAAAAAAATTCCAGTATGTTGTTTCCTAAGTCTTCAAAATGTTAGCCTTAGAGACATCTCTATGAGCAAGGGAAATGAGGGAAGTGCTCTTTAGGATGTCACAGGAAGTCTGTAACTGTAAGCTTATGAGAACCACAGGGCCGGTGAGATGAAGCTGGCAAATTAGTTACATGAGTTGACAAGCAATGGTTGAGCATCCACTTTTAGGGCTTAATACTGTTCTTTCTAATTTAATCCTCAGATTACCCTGTCGAGTAGATTGTATTTTATTCATTTTTACAGATGCATAAGTGGCCAACAAGAGGGGGAGCCAGGGTTTGAACTTGGATGGGTCTGACTCCAAGGCCTCAGCCTCTTCTGGTACACCATCAGTCTGTGGAATGAAGTCATACAGCGTGGGGGTCTGCTTTGGAACAGTAGGTTGGGTACAATCTGTAGAGAGCCTTTAATATCAAACAGAGGCCGCAGGTGCCATCTTGTAGGTAAAGGGGAGATGCTGAAGGAGAAGTGGCAGCTCTGTGCTAGAGTAGAACCTGGGCAGCTCATGAGAAAGGTGATATCAATCCTTACAGAAAGAGGGCAAAATCTTGGGGTCCTTATCCTCTCCTTATAAGCAGCTCAAGGTTGAAGTGAAGTGAGTGAAAGTCACTCAGTTATGTCTGACTCTTTGCTACCCCATGGACTACACAGCCCATAGAATTCTCCAGGCCAGAGTACTGGAGTGGGTAGCTGTTCCCTACTCCAGGGGATCTTCCCAACCAGGGATTGAACCTAGGTCTCCCGCATTGAAGGCAGATTCTTTACCAGCTGAGCCACAAGGGAAGCCCAACTCAAGGGTATGAGGACTCAAAAGATAAATGTGTGTTTTATAAGATTAAGCTACAAAGTAATTAATAAACATAGCCACAATGTGCAGCAAATAAAAAGAAAGCAAAAGAGCCAAAGGAGAGACTACAGACCCAGTACTGTCCCTTCTGACACAGCCGGTGCTGGCATGCACCTCTGTGAACAAAGAGCATGTGTTCCAGTGACATGCTTCTTTGTCAGGGGCTTCACTGCCAGAGGCATAAATAACACAGGCAGAACAGGGTGTGTCTCACTGCCCTGCCAACATCTTCCACTGGACTGTCCGTCCGCGGGCCTGAAGGGGCTGTTGTCACACTGCCCTGGTTTTGGATATTGCTGTACTTAACATCATTCTGCGTATGCATCTGGCTGTGAGAAAGAAGTAGAATGTTGAACTGCATCTAAGCCCCAATTATTATCATGACCATGAATTTATGGTTTGGAACGACTAGAAGGGAATAAGGAAAAGAGAAAAAAATCTTAGTTTGTGAGGGAATCTGAACTATGGGTAAATCTCTTTTTACTTCTATTGATGTTAATGTTTGTCCAATAAGTAATACAGATATCAAACAACACCTTGTTTTAGCACTCCGTTGAGTCTTAAAACTGCTTGTTAATCAGAATGTATGTATTCCAGCTATCTCCAAAATGTCTGAGGAGAACACTCTGAGCTAGTTTGTAACTCCTTGGACCTGCTCTCCATCCCAGCAACGTCATCAGATGACCAGAGCCTTCCACAAACTTTAAGTATATGTACAGACTTTAACAAATCTGAAGATGAGAGGAAAGAGCCCTACATAGGCATTGGCTTAACTGGCCTTGAAACTAGTTTAGCAGAAGGGGCACCTTTTCTCTTTAGGAAAGACAGTATATGAAACAGATGTGGGTGAAGAAATCATTACTCCTTAAATCCTAAATACTTCCATTTTTTTCTCTTCTCTCCCATACATATGTGGATGCACTGGTAAATCTACCCTCTGAGTCTCTACAGCATGGTGTGTGTGCCTTTTATAGCAGTTAGGCAACACGTGGGAGCTGTTGAAGGATCTAAATTCTCCGCGAGACTATGAGCTCATACAAATATTTCTGGACAATATGAATGGAGAACAGGAGCCTGGGGCCATCTTTAGAACATAGGTGCCCTGCAATTGTGTGTTATGTTGAAATAATGTCACGTGTACTCAAAAATACTATTGAAAGGCAGCTGAGACACTGAGACAGAGAAGGAAGGCAAATGGGTGAAAATGGGTTAAGGAATGAAATCCTGTTAGTCTCCAGATGGCAAGAAAAAGAAGATGGGAGAGTGTCAGGTGTGCAGGCAGCTGCAGGTCCAGTAAGGGGCCCTGCCAAGAGAGCCAGATTCCGTCTTGCTTTCTGAAACAGCTGTAGGTGCTTGCCCTTCCAGGGGCAGCAAGGGAGAGCTTTGACCACCAAGAGTCGAGTTTAATATTTATTAAGCACTATCTTTATGCCAAGTACTGTGCTTGGGACTTTTCGTGTACATTGCATCTCAGTTCATCCTGGCAACAGCTCGCTGGGACAAGACTTTATAATCCCGTTTCAGTGTTTAGGAAACAGGCTTAGCAAAACCAAGTAGAACTCACATAGCTAGTAAGAACCTGGATTTCTATGTAATTAAAATCTCACTGTATTCATTCTCATTACTTTGATCCACTAGTCTTTACAACTGCTTTTGAAAATCCTTTTTGTTTTCTCTATTTTAAGAAGATTTACATCCTCAAGGAGGAGGTGGAGAGGAAGTTAAAAAAATTTAAATTAGATTCCTGCTATTGAGACATATCCACCATTAAGATGTATATCCTTGTAACTTTTTTCTATTATTATACATATTTTAAAAACAATATTGGCATCAGATACTTGTTTTTTCACCTACTGTGAGAAGTGATGAGTTTATGTGCCCAGTCGTGTCTGACTCTTTGCAACTGCATGGATTGTAGCCCACCAGGGTCCTTTGTCTATGGGATTTCCCAGGCACAAATACTGGAATGAGTTGCCATTTCTTCCTCCAGGGGATCTTTCTAACCCAGGGATTGAACACATATCTTCTGTGTCTCCTGCACTGAAAGAGGATTCTTCACCGGCTGAGCCATTGGGGAAGCCCAATGAGTTAATACTCACCCCTCCCTTCTCCTTAGCAGAGGCCCAGAGCTTGCTGGCCTCCTGAGGGGCTACTGAAGTTCTACTCTGGCCATTAATCTTCCACTTCTGCTCCATGCCCTTCATCTCCTGTATTTACTCTGCCCCTTTGGCTGAGGGAAGGGCTCACCTCAAAACAATATAAGGTATTTTTTGTTTTGTTTTTGTTTTAGGGGGCTGTGCTGGAGAGCTTGTGGAATCTTAGTTCCCCCACTCGGAACTGAACCTGGGCCACCATAGTTAAAGTGATGAGTCCTAACCACTGGACCACCAGGGAATTCCCTAACCAATAAGTTTTGACTTTTAAGACAGGTGGACTCATGTTCTCTTTCATGCAGCCTTGGTCTCTCTTGAGTGACTGGGAACATACTCTTGGAAAATATCTGTGTGGCTTCACAGTGTTGGGCATCCTTCTCATCCATAATTAGCCAGCGTCCCCACTATCTGGACTCTCTCCTACCTCTTAGGGATTTCCTTGTCCACACAGAACTAAGATTGATCTAAGAGCCCTGCTCCTGCTTACTGAGCTCTCCCATCTGTTCTAAAGTTTGCTTTACCAGCTCCTGCCCAGCCCGGGCCCCTTGATGGGCACAAGGTAGTCCTCCCTTACTCCAGACTCTGACACTACTGGGGTGGTATGTGTGACCCTAATTTGCTGGTCTCCTATTTTGTAAAGGCCCAAAGTCCCAAATACCCTCACACTCTGCTTCTTTGAAAAGTGGAGCAGCCAGTTTCCTGATTTCTTTTATGTTTGTTTATGCACATACTACAGAAAACTTGGAAAGTATGCTGAACAAAAAAATTAAAATCTCAGTTCAGGGCTAAGCGTTGCTCACGTTTTGGTGTCTATTCCTCCAGTCTTTTCTCTACACACATATGGCACTTTCTCAGGTCTCAGATTGCCAGAAGGATCATCTCATTAATAACAGCTTTGCAGGCAGGCAGGGAGGGGGGAAACCACTATATTAAATATTCATATTGATTGCAAGAGACATTTTTATTTCAGAAATAGTGGTGAAAAAAGATATCATAGTACCTAGGAAATATTGTATATATTACATTTTAGAAATTTAAGTGGGATGATACTATAACCTGCTTTTTTCAGTTAACATATTATGAACATATTTCCACGCCACTGAATAATCTTCTACGATATATATTCCTTGAGGACATTCTTCTGCAAAATGAAAATAGCTTTCCTCTTTCTGAATATAAAGACAATACATATTCATGGTGCAAATGCATAAAAAGCACCAAAAGTATAAAGAAGAAAATACAAGCTAGCTAAAATCCCATTACCTAGCAGCAACCACTGTTAACATTTCTTGTTAACAGTGAGCTGTTTCTATGAATGTAGATGCATATGTAAAACATATAAGTGGAATACTACTATAAAGGGTTCTTTGTAACATGCTTTTATTTTTCACTGAGCAGTAAGTCACAGTTATCGCTCCAAGTCAATAAATCATTTTATCATTTTAAAGTCTGCATCATATTTCATTGTACAGCTGTAACACAATTTATTCACCTCATCTTCTGATAGACATTTATATTACTTCAGTTGTTCACCATTGGATACCCTGGAGAAGGGAATGGCTACCCACACCAGTATTCTTGCCTGGAGAATCCCATGAACAGAGGAGCCTGGCAGGCTACAGTCCATGAGGTCACAAAGTCAGACACAACTGAGCAACAGTTCATTCATACATCCTTTTACAGTTATCTCCTCAAAATTCCTAGAAGTACAACTCCTGAATTGGTATATATTTTTCAAATCAGATATACATGGCAAATCACCCTTTGGAAGCTGTTCCTCAGCTTCCCCTCATTCTTGCCTAAATTGGATATTATCTTTAAAAATCTTTATCATTTTTCACCTAATGACAAGGTGGAAGACCTAAGGGTGCCAAGACAATTCAACATGAAAGAATAGTCTTTTAACAAAATGTGCCTGGACTCATATCGGTTCAGCCCCTCAGTTGTGTCCTACTCTGCAGTCCCATGGACTGCAGCACGCCAGGCTTCCCTGTCCATCACCAACTCCTGAAGCTTACTCAAACTCATGTTCATAGAGTTGGTGATGCCATCCAACCATCTCATCCTCTGTTGTCCCCTTCTCCTCCTGCCTTCAATCTTTCCCAGCATCAGAGTCTTTTCCAATGAGTCAGTTCTTCGCATCAGATAGCCAAAGTATTGAAATTTCAGCTTCAGCATCAATCTTTCTGTTGAACATTCAGGACTGATTTCCTTTAGTATGGACTGGTTGGATCTCCTTGCAGTCCAAGGGACTCTCAAGAGTCTTCTCCAATACCACAGTTCCAAAGCATCAATTCTCATATATCCACATGCAAAAGAATGAAGTTGAGCAAATACAAAAATTAACTCAAAATGGACCAAAAGCTAAAACGGTAAGAGGCTTCTCAGGTGGTGTAGTGGTAAAGAATCCGCCCACCAATGCAGGAGACACAAGAGGTGAGGGTTTACTCCATGGGTCAGAAAAATCCCCTGGAGTAGGAAATGGCAACATGCTCCAGAATTCTTGCCTGGAAAATTCCGTGGACAGAGGAGCCTTGTGGGCTACAGTCCAAGAGATTGAAAAGAGTCAGACATGACGAAGCAACTGAGCACACACACAGATATAACTATAAGATTTAGAGGAAACCAAGTAAGTCTTCACGACCTTGGATTAGGCAAAGCTTTCTTAGGACAGTAAAAGCACAACAAATCAAAGAAAATAAGAAATAAATTTGACTTAATCAAAATTTAAAACTTTTGTGCTTCAAATGACACCATCAAGAAAATGAAAAGACAATGCATAGAGTGAGGGAAAATATTTGTAAATCATAGTCTAATAAGGGATTTGTATCCAGAATAAAGAACTATTAGAACTCAATGACAAAATGAAAACCCAATTAAAAATGGACAGAAAAGTTAGAATAGACATTTCTCCAAAGAAAATAAACAAATGGCCAATAAGCACAAAAAGAAGCTTAACATCATTAGGCATTTGGGAAATGAAAATCAAAACTACAATGAGATACTACTTCACACCCACTAGGATGGCTGTAATTAAAATGATGGACAATGAGTGTTGGTGAGGATGTGGAAAAATTGGAACCCTTGTACTTCACTGGGGAGAATGTAAAATGGTGCAGCTGCTATGGAAAATAGCTTGGAGATGCCTCATAAAGTTAAACATAGAGGCAGCAATTTCACCTCTAGGTATATACCCAACAGAATAAAAATATATGTCCTTACAAAATTTGTGCATGAATGTTCATAACAGCATTATTCATAATTGTCATAAACTGGAAACAACGTGAATGTCCATAAGCTGATGAATGGATAAGAAAAATGTATATACATACAATGGGATTATTTTTTCAGTTATTAGAAGGAATGAAGTACTGATATGTGCTACAACATGGATGAACTGTAAAAATATTATGCTAACTGAAAGAACTTTGACAAGATGACTGTGTGATTCCACTTATATGGAGTGTCTAAAATAGGAAAATCCATACAGACTTCCCTGGTGGCTCAGATGGTAAAGAATCTGCCTACAATGCAGGAGACCCATGTTCGATCCCTGGGTCAGGAAGATCCCCTGGAGAAGGGAATGGCTACCCACTCCAGTATTCTTGCCTGGAGAATTCCATGCAAGAGGGGTGTGCATGCGTTACATGAGGACAGAGGATCCTGGTGGGCTACAGTCCACAGAATCCCAAAGAATCCTACATGACTGAGCAGCTAATGCTTTCACTTTTTCATAGAGGCAGAAAATAGATTAGTGGTCAGCAAGGGCTGGGAGTAATCTGGAGTGACTGCTAATGAAACCGAGTGGAGCCTTATAGGGCTCCCAAGCACAAAGGCCTTTCTGTCCCCCATTTCTTATAGTCAAGACTCCAGCCTTGAGTCTGAGTGACCTTCCATGAGTTCCAAAGGGCAGATTTGAACAGTTGCTAATCAAGAGAGGAGTAGCCAAGGAATCACCTGAGGCAAGATTAAAGGGACTGGAGAAACTCATTAGGACTAGGAGATCCACCACCTGAGAGGAGACTGAGACCAACTTACACCCTAATCTTGTCAGAGACCCCGCCTTTGACCCACTGTTATAAAAAACAAGAATCAAGTTCTCTGCGAGTAGGACACATAGTTTTTGAGGTAGAAACCTGGTGTGTCTCCCTTTGTCTGGCAAACCACTAAAGCTATCCTTTGCTACTTCACCTAAAACTGTCTGCAAGATTTGATTTGGCACCAGTGTACAAAAAGGGCTTCCCAGTAGAGACCCTGCCTGCCAATGCAGGAGATGGAAGAGATGTGGGTTAGATTCCTGGGTCAGGTAGATCCCCTGGAGGAAGACATGGCAAACTACTCCAGTATTCTTGCCTAGAGAACCCCATGGACAGAGGAGACTGGTGGGCTACTGTCCATAGGGTCGTGCAGAGTCAGACAGAACCGAGTGGTTACTTTTGGGGTAACAAGAATGCTCTGGAATTTAGGGGAAAAATGTATTTATTTATTTGGCTGTGCGGGGTGAGATCTAGTTCCCTGACCAGGGATCCAACCTAGGCCCCCTCATTGGGAGTGCAGAGTCTTAGCCACTGGACCACCAGGTAAGTACCCAGGAATGCTCTGAAATTTGATACTGATGGTTGCACTACTCTGAACATACACTAAAAACTACTAAATTGTCATCTTTAGAAGTGAACTTTATGGTATCTGAATTATATCTCAGTAAAACTGTAAACAATTTTAGTCAATGAGGCAAGTTGACAATGATATATCATTTTTACTTTAATTTGTACTTATGTGTATAACTAAAGGGGCTGAATTTTTTTTCAAGTATTTAAGGCTGTTTTGTTTTGTAAGTTACATGTTTATGTCCTGTTGGTATTTTAAAATTATTGACAAGTGCTCCATATATGTTAAGAATATTAATGCTTAGCCTGATATTCATCTTCAAGCTATTTTTCCCCACTTGTTGTTTGCTTTTAAAATTGTATGTATGTATGTATGTATTAATAAACATATACACACACACTGGTGAGGGTGATGAAAAATTTTTAATTTTTATTTAAGATAAAATTAATCTATGTGTTTATTGCTCTCATGTCATAAGAGCTTTTCCCATCCCAAGATTATATCAGTATTCACATATATTTTCATCTGATACTTCTGGTTTCATTTTTATGTGAAATCTATATAGATTAATATTTTAATGTATGGCTTGAAGTAAAAGTTCTAATTTTCTTTATTTTTAATGTTTAGCTACTTGTCTCAATATCATGTGTTAAATAACCATCTTTCCTTCAATGAATATGAAATTTAACCTGTACCACATACTAAATTCTTCATATTCTTAAGTCTATTTTTGGACCTCCTTCTCTATTCACTTATTTTTCTGTCTATACCCTCTGGGACAGTTTAGCAAATGGGAAGCCAGTGGACAAATGGCAGAAGACCAGAAATTTATTCTCTGGAGACGTGGGCTTGGAGTGGCCCTGGACTTGGGGACATCAGGCCCATGTGAGAGTGCATCTCCACTAACCAAGTAAAAGGTGGAGACTACACCTTTCAGAACACACAGTGACACCACTAGTCCTATGCTCCCATCATATTTCTCCCTTCCTATTTCTTATCATTTGTCCCCCAAAGAATACATACTTGACCCTTGAACAGTGCAGGTTTNAAGAGGGGTGTGCATGCGTTACATGAGGACAGAGGATCCTGGTGGGCTACAGTCCACAGAATCCCAAAGAATCCTACATGACTGAGCAGCTAATGCTTTCACTTTTTCATAGAGGCAGAAAATAGATTAGTGGTCAGCAAGGGCTGGGAGTAATCTGGAGTGACTGCTAATGAAACCGAGTGGAGCCTTATAGGGCTCCCAAGCACAAAGGCCTTTCTGTCCCCCATTTCTTATAGTCAAGACTCCAGCCTTGAGTCTGAGTGACCTTCCATGAGTTCCAAAGGGCAGATTTGAACAGTTGCTAATCAAGAGAGGAGTAGCCAAGGAATCACCTGAGGCAAGATTAAAGGGACTGGAGAAACTCATTAGGACTAGGAGATCCACCACCTGAGAGGAGACTGAGACCAACTTACACCCTAATCTTGTCAGAGACCCCGCCTTTGACCCACTGTTATAAAAAACAAGAATCAAGTTCTCTGCGAGTAGGACACATAGTTTTTGAGGTAGAAACCTGGTGTGTCTCCCTTTGTCTGGCAAACCACTAAAGCTATCCTTTGCTACTTCACCTAAAACTGTCTGCAAGATTTGATTTGGCACCAGTGTACAAAAAGGGCTTCCCAGTAGAGACCCTGCCTGCCAATGCAGGAGATGGAAGAGATGTGGGTTAGATTCCTGGGTCAGGTAGATCCCCTGGAGGAAGACATGGCAAACTACTCCAGTATTCTTGCCTAGAGAACCCCATGGACAGAGGAGACTGGTGGGCTACTGTCCATAGGGTCGTGCAGAGTCAGACAGAACCGAGTGGTTACTTTTGGGGTAACAAGAATGCTCTGGAATTTAGGGGAAAAATGTATTTATTTATTTGGCTGTGCGGGGTGAGATCTAGTTCCCTGACCAGGGATCCAACCTAGGCCCCCTCATTGGGAGTGCAGAGTCTTAGCCACTGGACCACCAGGTAAGTACCCAGGAATGCTCTGAAATTTGATACTGATGGTTGCACTACTCTGAACATACACTAAAAACTACTAAATTGTCATCTTTAGAAGTGAACTTTATGGTATCTGAATTATATCTCAGTAAAACTGTAAACAATTTTAGTCAATGAGGCAAGTTGACAATGATATATCATTTTTACTTTAATTTGTACTTATGTGTATAACTAAAGGGGCTGAATTTTTTTTCAAGTATTTAAGGCTGTTTTGTTTTGTAAGTTACATGTTTATGTCCTGTTGGTATTTTAAAATTATTGACAAGTGCTCCATATATGTTAAGAATATTAATGCTTAGCCTGATATTCATCTTCAAGCTATTTTTCCCCACTTGTTGTTTGCTTTTAAAATTGTATGTATGTATGTATGTATTAATAAACATATACACACACACTGGTGAGGGTGATGAAAAATTTTTAATTTTTATTTAAGATAAAATTAATCTATGTGTTTATTGCTCTCATGTCATAAGAGCTTTTCCCATCCCAAGATTATATCAGTATTCACATATATTTTCATCTGATACTTCTGGTTTCATTTTTATGTGAAATCTATATAGATTAATATTTTAATGTATGGCTTGAAGTAAAAGTTCTAATTTTCTTTATTTTTAATGTTTAGCTACTTGTCTCAATATCATGTGTTAAATAACCATCTTTCCTTCAATGAATATGAAATTTAACCTGTACCACATACTAAATTCTTCATATTCTTAAGTCTATTTTTGGACCTCCTTCTCTATTCACTTATTTTTCTGTCTATACCCTCTGGGACAGTTTAGCAAATGGGAAGCCAGTGGACAAATGGCAGAAGACCAGAAATTTATTCTCTGGAGACGTGGGCTTGGAGTGGCCCTGGACTTGGGGACATCAGGCCCATGTGAGAGTGCATCTCCACTAACCAAGTAAAAGGTGGAGACTACACCTTTCAGAACACACAGTGACACCACTAGTCCTATGCTCCCATCATATTTCTCCCTTCCTATTTCTTATCATTTGTCCCCCAAAGAATACATACTTGACCCTTGAACAGTGCAGGTTTGTACTGTGTGGGACCACTTATATGTGAATTTTTTTCAATAAATATGAATTACATTTGTATACAATATAAGGTTCACTGAATCCATGGATGCAAATTGGATATGGAGGGCTGATTCTAAAGTTTTACATGGATTTTCAACTTTAGGAAGGATAGATAGGCAACCCTAACCCCTGTGTTGTTCAAGAGTCAACTGGATAATCAGACAAGATGTAAAATGGTATCAGAAGGATTTCTGGTTAGTCATGGTGGATTCCAGGAGTGCTACGGTCCCTGGGGTTGCAAAAGGACACAACTCAGTGAACAACAACAGTGGTGGATTTAACTCATATGCTTATCACCACACTCTCCCAAATCCTCAAAAGGCTTTAAAGATAAAGTTGGGGAAAATTTTCCCAGAAACTGAACAAAAAGATAATGAAATATACTAAAGGACAAATACAATCAAAGGATCAGTCTAGGAGGTCCAATATCTGACTAATCAGAATTCAAGAAATAGAGACAAGATAAAATGGAGTCCACATCCCAAATATAGGTACCCCTCTGACTCCCCTTTCCCCACTTAGTTCCAGAATGCTAATAGCTATCTCGGAAGGCAGGAGATTGGAGGATTCTTTTCCGAGGAAAGTGACTGGTTTAAGAGTAAACATCTAAGATAACCAAATTTTGTTTAATTTTGGCCATAATTTCCAAGGGAGAGCCCTTTTCTTTTGTCTTTATAATTATTTTTATAGCGTCCTGTTTTTATTTCATTGATGTAACACCACTTATCTTTGAGGAGATAAGTTTTATTCTGATATCTGAATTGTCTCCATTTTCTCCAAGTTCCTTTTTTTTAAAATTGTAGTTATTTGGTTGTGTTGGGTTTTATTTGCAGCACAAAGGGTCTTTATTGTATCATTCAGGACCTTTCCTTGTGGCAAAGGGACTCTCTAGTTGTGTTACTTAGGCTTAGTTGCTTCACGGAATGTGGGATCTTAGTTCCCTGACCAGGGATTGAACCCATGTCCCCTGCATTACAAGGTGGATTCTTAACCACTGGACTACCAGGAAGTCCCCTCCAAGTTCCTTTTTACTAGCTCAGATTTCTGGCTCTTGTATTAGAGTCTGTTAACTGGCAACAATAACAGCCAGTTATTTTACCAGCAAAGTGAATTTATTTGGGACCAGCAAAGAACTGCAACTTGGGACACACAACTGTGGTGAACCACTGGCAAGTCCAGTTAAGAAAAAGAAAGGAAACTCTTTTATAGAAGAGAAGGAGAAATTGGGATGTGCTGTTAAAAACAAAAAGTCCATTGGAGACTGGCTGAGATGTTACCAGGCAAGGAGAAATTTTTCTTCCTCCCAAGGTAGTATAATAGTGTCACTTCCTCCCAGAGATGCAAAAGAGGTCTCCACCTGTGGGGATCTATATTGATGTTGTGTAGTGCATACTGAGAGCTCCCCTTCTGGCCTTCCAACTTTGTTTAGTGCAGTTTCTCTTTGTTAATATTCACAAGTCTTTCCTGAGTATGTGGTCATCCTTGAATATCCATTCACATTTACAAGAGAGGGATTTAAAAGATGATCAGAAACTCTGATGTGCTGGTAGGTCTTAGAGACTAGTGGGTATCACTCCATGGTGATCAGGAAGCAAGCTGGCGTTTCCATGGAGAGACCT
The DNA here is from genome assembly GCA_006410615.1 of Neotragus moschatus. NCBI lineage: Eukaryota > Metazoa > Chordata > Mammalia > Artiodactyla > Bovidae > Neotragus > Neotragus moschatus. The sequence goes on along the minus strand of SJYA01001317.1, from coordinate 204,112 downwards.
CCAAATGCCAGTATTTTCAGTACCTATAGCTGTGAAGGATGAAATTATCAAGCAATAATACAACACAGTTCCTTTGGATTTCCAGACTGAAATGGCCCATCAAGGCATATTGTAATGAAAAAACAAATGCAAATGTCCTAAGAGAGGAAACTCAAAAATCACAATGCATGAGACTTAATAGAACATGGGTAACTAGAAGACAGTGGAGCATTTGATGCCTCCTGAGGAAATTCTGAGGAAAAGGATCCACCTCTTAGAATGTGCAGGGGACATGGGTTCGACCCCTGACCCTGGAAGATCCCACATGTAGTGGAGCAACTACTGAGCCCACCTGCCGCAACTACTAAAGCCTGCACGCTCTAGGGCCACAAGTCACAACCGATGAGCCGCTGTGCTGCAACTACTGAAGCCCATGCACCTAGAGCCTGTGCTCTGCAACCGCAGCAAGAAGACGTGCATTGCAGCTAGAGAGCAGCCACTGCTCCCTGCAACTAGAGAAAAGCCCGCGCACAGCAATGAAGACCCAGTGTAGCCAAACTAACTAAATAAATAAAGCAGTGTGTACACATCATAAATAAATAAAAAGGGTGAGTAGAGTCTCCTTAAAAAAAAAAAAGCGTGCAAGTTGGCAGAGGTGGCTCCTGACTGTGGGTATGGGTGCTGGGAAAAGGTGCTCTGCCTGCCTGAGATCTATTCCAAAAGGGCAGGAAGTCCCCAGAGCACAGAGGACAGATGGTGTGGGAGGGACTAAGGGCCTCCCCACCCTTTCTGAGGCGGTCTGCTTCTGGAATGGGGGTGGGCGTGATAGGAGCTCAAAATTGGGTCAGATTTGCTCCATCCAGGTGCAACACACACTTTATAAGAGCAGAGATGTTGCTAAGTTTCCAGCATGACATTTCTTTCAGGTTTTGTACAGTGTTGGAAGATCCCTATTTTCCCAGTTTCTTAAAATGTGTTTTAGAGAGAAGTTGAGAGAGGGCAGGGATTACTCTGAAGCCACTGTATTTGGACATCCAGTTCTCCTTTCTGCAACAGCCTACGAAGGTCAGCCTCCCTCTCGCTTGCTTTTTCTCCTATCTTTCTCTCTTAAATAGAAGAATAATTACAGTACAATGCACAGAGGTTAAACTTACAATTGGTGACTTTTGGGGTAACTTTTAAAAATTAAAAAAAAGTTTTTTTTCTTTTGGCTCTGCTGCATGGCATGTGGGATCATAGTTTTCCAACCAGGGATTGAACCTGTGCCCTCTGCATTGGGAGACAGAGTCTCAGTCACTGGACCACCGGGAAAATCTTCAGTTGGCTACTTACGATAAAGGTATTCAACTGTGTAACTGGCACCTCAGTCAAGACAGAAAACATTGCTATAGCATCCCCATGTACTCCTTCCAGTGCCCCATCAGAGGCAGCCCTTCTTCTCAGTTATATCCCCAAGAGGCAATTTTGCCTGATTTTAGACTTCATATGAGTGAAATCGTACTACCTGTACTCTTGTGTGTCTGACTTCTCTCACTCAACATATTTTTGAGATTCATCTGGGTTGTTGAGTAATATGGTAGCTCATTTCTCTTTATTTATGAGTACTATTCCAGCATATGGATACATTGTGATTTAGTTATCCATTTTCTAAACAAGTCTCTTTTCTCTTAATGACTAGCTTTATTTCTGAGCTGGAGAAAGTCTTTTTTACATGACCTTTTTTTTTTTTTTTCACTAGCACACTAATGGGCTTGTTTCAACAGCATAGAGTTGAAAGATTACAAAATAGACTTTTTAAAGGACCAGCATAATTTACACCCACGTTACAAATGGAAATTGGGTGTAATACATGCTCATTTTCCAGACAAGAGTACTGGAGTTGGGTGCCATCGGGATGGGGGAGCCTGGTGGGCTGCCGTCTATGGGGTCGCACAGAGTCGGACACGACTGAAGAGACAGCAGCAGCAGCATGTTCATTTAGGTTAAAGCTATTTGTGCACTAGGAGACCAATTAAAATCCTGTGACAGCAACCCACATGTAAGGTAACTGAAATCTACACCAGTGTTTTTGCTGTGAAAAGAGAAAGGGAGGGACAAATAGATAAAATGTTTCACAGGACAGCTTGACAGGGCTTTATGACAGATGTATGGGATGAAGGAGCAGGATGAAACAAGTGCTGTTTCCAGGTAGTCATTTGCCTGGTATGTCCTTCTCTTTAGGAACGACCTGGGTTGATCACTTCCTTTGCAGGCTCTGTTGTGTTAGGAAACATAAGGAGGTTCTGGTTCAGCAGCTCAACCTGCCTTTTGGGCCCACTTGTACCTTTCATCCTGGGCCTGGTAGCTAAGCTCTTACCATACATGGTGGGGCTATTGAAAGTCATAGTGACATTTTGGAAAAAACACTTGAGTTTGGATTTGGTTAGTTTTTCATTCTTTCATTCACTGAAGCTCCCTAAGTCTTGGTTTCCTCATAGGTAAAATGAAGATGAGTGCATATCCCCATCCTACCAAGATGGTTTTGAGAATCAGGGGAAGTAATTTCAAATTTCTTATAATGATTCACAAGAAACTAGTAAGAAAGATCACCTATAGGAGGGGGAAGAGGTATTGGGGGAAGAAGTGGGAGTGAAATTTTAGTGTATACCTCTTTTTTTTAAAACCATGTGAGTATATTACCTTTTACAGAAAATTCTAAACAGAATCAAATAAACTGTCTCTATAAATGGTTAGACATTCTAGACTGATGAAAAAGACAGAGTCTGGCTACCTCCTATCTGTGAGAATCTTGAGATCCATTAGCCCAGAAGTCCTATCACTCCAGGATAACTTGCCAATAGCAACTTAATGACAAAAATAAAAAATGGGTTTGGAGTTGTAGCAAGAACTCACCTTCAAGAGTAAAGAGATCTGGATTCTAGTCCTGGCTTTGCTGTGTCTTTCAGGTGGGTTCCTTCTCTTTTCTGTGATTTCTCCTATTGAATGAAAAAAGAAGACTGCATGATCTTTCAGATGCTTCCAGCTCTGATATCTAGAACATAATGCTAATTTCTAAGCAACAGAGGGTCTCATAATGGATTTGCTGGTGACATTTTTGTGTCTAAGACTAGAACAGGGCAATGAAACACATGCTTCTCTTTTCACCTTTTATTTCCTTTGATGCTGAAGTATCCAGAAGCCATGAGTCAAGTGGAGTGTGTTTTCCAGGAAAAGGAAATTGAGTTGTGTTTCAGTGGAACCATTTGTGCAATCCCACTGCTCTTTGCTATTGACGTTAGCTGAAGAGTGTACGGGTGATGACAGCACTTTATATGGATATCAGTGAATAGGAATTCAAAAATCATATAATTCAGATTCTAACAAGACTCAAGCAATGGCCTCGGTGCCAAGGAACTCACCGCCTCCTGAGGTGCTTCACTGCATTTTCATATCACTCAAATCATTAGGAAGCCTTTTGGGTTGGGCTGAAATCTTGACTTCATGATCACCATTAGTGCCAGCTTAGCTCTCTGGGCTGCAGAATACATCTGTATTCTCTCTGGCCAAGATCACAAACTGCTGAAATGTGGGTCAGTATTAGACCATGTTTCAAAATCTTTCAATTAGATTTAGACATCAAAACATGATGAGGGGAACTTTCCTGGCAGTCGAGTGGTTGAGATTTCAATTTCCAATGCGGGGGATGCAGGTTCAATCCTTAGTCAGGGAACTAGGATCCCACATGCCTCTTGGCCCAAAAACCAAAACATAAAAACAGAAACTATATTGTATCAAATTCAATAAAGACTTTTTGAATAGTCCACATTAAAAAAACCAAACTTTAAAGAAAGGCATTTTTTTTTTTAACATAAACTGTTTCTGACTTCTCCTGATGGATCCAAAGATCTGCGTAGCTGCCTCACCAATGATTCTTCCCTTAGTAACAAAAGTTTACTAAAGTTTCCCCCTTTAGTAAAGTCCCTATCCCCTCTTGTTCAGCATATGTGTGTTGGAGAGGTGGATCCCATCCCTGGTTCTAGAACATGGCATGCAAACTTACCTGAATTCATCAGCATAATCCTACCTTTGTCATCTTTATTGATTCAGAAACAAGCACTGTTGTAAGACTGGGTTCCTTGGGAACAGAATCTGAGATGAGACTTGGATACTGAAGATTTACTGTGAGAGGTTACCGATTAGGATGCGAAGAAGACAGAGGTGGGTGTGGAGAGAAACTGACCAGCAAAGTAGGTGCAGTGGTAGTTACAACCAAAGTCTCAGCTGACCCCAAGAACTCAAGGATGCGGATGACCCTTCAGAGTTGTCACAGATTGAAGTAAGGGGGCCGGACGTTTGAGTTCCCATATCAGATAGTCATGAGCCTTAGGCTACACCCTGGGAGCGGGTATAAAACTTTGGGGGCATGGTTTCCTGAGGCTGAGAGCAAGACTATTCCCAGCAGCTGAGGGACAGATGTGTTCCCCTGAAGAGGGGATCAGGACAAACTTCCATAGTATCTCCTACAGGTATGAGTCCATAGAGATTTGCTAGGACCGCTGAGAGAAAGGCTTCCAGAAGTGATCTGTATCTTTCTGGATATGGTTGAGTAGCTCTGGGGCTTGTCTGGAACCATCTCACATCGAGGTTAGCTTTGATGACGTGGGTGCTGGGCTGAGTCAAAACAACATTATGGGCTTCCCTGGTGGCTCAGACAGTAAAGAGTCTTCCTGCAGTGTGGGAGACCCAGGTTTTATCCCTGGGTCAGGAAGATCCCGTGGAGAAGGGAATGGCAACCCACTCCAGTATTCTTGCCTGAGAATTCCATGGACAGAGAAGACTGGCGGGCTACAGTCCATGGGGTTGCAAACAGTTGGACATGACTGAGTGACTAACGCCACACACTTGGATGTGGTGCTTTGATGTGCACTTCGTTGTTAGTTTTCTGGCTGTGTTTTAATTATGTGTATATGAGCATAAGTGTCAGTGTTGCTTTGGTACATTCTGCCAACGGGGAGCTGCATTCTCTGGCAATAACCTGCTGAGTAGCAGTTGCCTCTCTTTAAGATGGGTCACTTGGTTTCCAGCTTACTAGTGCCCACTCAGCTTTTAGAGGTGCTAGAAGAGAACTAAATCCTAATCTTCTAATAATAGTCAATAGATAATATCTAAAGTGGAAAAAACGAAAGCATAGAACAGAAGCATGTGTCTATAAATACGAGGTAAACATCAGAAGAAATAGCTGAAAACGTTGGCAGTAGTGCCTCTGGGGAGACCCATCAGGGTGGGATGGGACAAGACAAGGCAGGCAGCTGGTTTTGTTGGGAAGCCTTGGAGTGCTCTTTAATTTGAAACTCTGTGTATCACCCGTTGATAATGCATGTCTTGGGGCAACTTGCACTGCTCTGGGACTTTCCCATCTCCTAGTTCTCTGGCCTTTCTCTTTCTTCTGGGTAGGAGGTTTCTTAAATGGTGGTTGATAATAATTTAAAGCTGCCCTTTCTCTTGTTATTATTTTAAGCACTCTGCTTTACTACTCCTGATCTTTCCTCTTAGACTCCAGATCCATATTTCTTCCACCAGATCACTTTGGAGTGCCCCCTGCCCAATCTCCAACTTGCATGGGGAGACAACCAGGGTCTCTCTCAGGTCTCACATGCTATGAGGTCTAAAAAATATATGGAAAGATTTAACAAGTCACGAGAATGAATCTCTTTCATTTACTTAATATTATTAGCCATTTTTTCTTCTGTCATGTCAACTGGAAAATATATACAACCTAAAAGTCAAGAATTATGTTTTATGGAGAAGGAAATGGCAACCCACTCCAGTATTCTTGCTTGGGAAATCCCATGAACAGAGGAGCCTGGCAGGCTACAGTCCATGGGGGTCGCAAAAGAGTTGGACACAACTGAGCGACTAAAAAAGAAAAAAGAGAATTATGTCTTATTTCAAAACAGAGCTTTAAGCCCAAGACACAGCCTCTCAGATAACACTGAGACTGCTCTGAGGAGGTAAAGGAGGAGGAGCTAGGATATATAGGAGTATTTGCAACAAAGAGCAGGTAGTCGGAACTGCAAAAGATTTGTTGTGCAGTTACTAAGTTGTGACCAACTGTTTGCAACCCCATGAACTGCAGCATGCCAGGGTTCCCTGTCCCTCACTATCTCCCAGAGTTTGCTCAAACTCATGTTCAGGGATGGAACCCATGCCCTCTGCAGTGGAATCACAGAGTCCTAACCACTGGACCTCCAGGGAAGTCCAAAATATTATTGTTCGTTAAGACAACTCAAGTTAATGAATTGAATACTTCTCTGTGTGGGGGAAGATGCAGAAGTCTGGGCTCAGTGAAATAATTCCTTTGATAGGTACCCCAGCTTTCCTGCGACCAGTGCCCTAGGTTTTCCTATCCTGAGTCTCCCCAGGGCAGACCGTTGCAAGTGGCTGCAGAGGCTGCTGGCTTGATAGCGGGCATCTGGTTTGTATCCTGAGTTCCCTCAGGGCTCACCACTGGGGTGCTGTAAGGTGCTAACTTGATGGCTGCAACATCCTTTGTTTACTGATGTGGCAGGCAACATATTTTTACTCACAGTCAAATGAAACAGCCATTTACTGAGCACCGACCAACAGCCACGTGTGACACCAAATGCCATCATGTGGTTTTGCTATCACACCGTTTTGCTGTTTTAACATCTCTTCATGTCCTAAAGTATTTCTTTCCTCAGTTTAACCATCTATAAAATGTATATAAAGTTATAAGAACTAAATTAGTCAATGTTTATAATGGCTTTTGAAAAGTACTTAACATAAAGTTATTAATTAGTACATTTGGAGAGTGTGTGTGTGTGTGTGTGTGTGTGTGTACTGGGCTTCAGAGATAAGAAGATACTGTTAAGAAATACCTTTTAAGAGAGACAAAAAGTGATGTTACGTATTGTAACTGTAATACAAGGTGACAAGATCTTATGTCAGGAGTACCACATAAGGAACACGACCAAAGCTCTGTAAGAACCTAGACTGAGGGACGGGACCAAATTTTCTGGGGTGAGGTTAGGGGTGGAGGCCCAGGAAGATCTCATCAAGGGAATGTCATTTAAACAATAATAGTTTTATTCATTTATGGCTCTGCTGGGTCTTTGCTGCTTCTTGGGGTTTGGGGGTAGTTACTCTGCTGCACTGTGAAGGCTTCTCCCTGCAGTGGGTTCTCTTGTTGTGGAACACGGACTTTAGGGCATGCAGGCTTCAGCAGTTGAAGGGAATGTCATTTTAAATGGACTTCAAAAAACAAGTAGTAGCCTTCCAGGTTGAGAGAAAGGATATTCCAAGTATGGACTAGCATTAGGCAAAGTTCAAAGAAGTAGTTTTGAAGGGCTTAGCATGTTAGGGGAATAAGGACAAATGTTTCATACTTTCAGAGTTACAACTATTGAAAGACCTAGCAAAGAGAACTCCCAGGATTAGAAAATCCTCCAGCAGCTTTAATATTCTGGATGGAAAGAAGCTCTCATGCTTCTTTTATTTTTTAAATTTTATTTTGGGGGGGGCTGTGCCATGTGGCATGTGGGATTTTAGTTCCCTGACCAGGGATCAAACCCATTCCTCCTGCAGTGGAAGCTCCAGAGGTCTTAACCACTGGACTGCCAGGGAACTCCCCTCATTTTTCCTTTAATGTGCAACCTTTCCTTTTTTTTTTAAATTGTTGTAAAATATAACAAAATTCACCATTTTAACCATATAAAAAGAGACAATTTAGTAGCATTTAGTTGTGCAACCACCACCACTACTTAGTTCCAGAACATTTTCATTCCCCGCTGAAGGAAATCCCATACCCATTAAGCAGTCACTCCCCGTTCTGGCCTCCCCTAACCCCTGGAAACTCCTTACCAGCGCAAAGTGACGGTCATGTCTCCATATCCAACCTGAGGCCTCCCCAACTCAGCTTCTCATTTCCAATGAAAACTGGGCCACTTCCTACAAAGCTGAGATTAGTAACAGAGCAATCTCTATAGATGCCTCTCAGGAAATGGCAACCCACTCCAGTATTCTTGCCTGGAGAATCCCATGGACAAAGGAGCCTGGCGGGCTACAGTCCATGGGGTCGCAAAGGGTTGGACACGACTGAGCAACTAACACACACACACACACACACACACACACAGATTTTATATAAGTTGAGTCATATAATTTGAAGTCTTTCAATATGGTGGAAAAGCCAACTAACATCTTAGGATAATTATGAAAATAATTTTGACCTTATGGATCCCCTGAAAGAGTATCAGGATTCCCCAGAGGTCTGCAGAGCAGACTCTGAGAACTGCTGGTCCAGGTCATCCAGGGTGTGGGGTGTCAGCCAGCTCCCCATGACAGCTTCTGTCCCAGCACAAAGTGATGGTCATGTCCCCATATGCAACCTGAGGCCTCCCTACCTCAGCTTCACAATGAAAACTTGGCTACTTCCTGCAAAGCTGAGATTAGTAACGGCAGTGGATTCATGTTCGAACTGCTTGAAGGAACCAAACCATCAAATGAGGACACATTTTTATGAGTAATAAATCTAAATGTGATTTTTAAAAACTGTACCACAAACTGATTTCCAATAAACTTCTGATCACTTCCTGCCACTGTCATTACATTTTATAATCACAGTAATTACCTGTTACCTGCGATGAGAGCTGTCATGTACTTTTCAATATCAAGCAGCAGCCATGACGTAAATTGCTAGCTCCTTTCTCCCCTAATGATCAAAGCTTGTTTTATTCTTCAAGTATTCTTCTCAGAGTAATTAGAACGCTTATTATACAGCATATTCAAATGTTAATGTGCACACCAAACTGATGCTATTGTGAGACCCATTTTGCTCAGGAGCTAAAATTATGTTGCCATTTTGCTTGGTGCTAGAGACTCCGTGCTTGAAACCTGTTTCCCACATACAAGGAGCCAAGGTTATTTACTGAATGAGAGAAGTGACACTTAATATAGAACCTGAAAGCTAAATGGGTTAGCACATATAGGGCCTACACATTTTGAATTAGTTATCCATCACTGCAGAGACAATCAATATTTGAGCAGACTGGCTTTGGAGCCTGTTTAACATCGTTTCTCCAGGGTCTCTAACAAACTTCATGTCTGCAGAGGTTAAACCACCCGAATCACAGTTTTGTCAATTGGAAACATTTTCCTCATTCTGAGCTGAAATCTGCTCGAGTTTTCACTCATCTGTTTTTGCTCTGCCCTCTGGAGCCGTGTAAAACATGTCTGCTTTCTGTCCTGTGACTATCCAGTAGAGATTTAGGACGGTGACATTGTCTCCACGGTCTGCTCTTATAAGGCTCAATTGCCCCAGGTCCTTATGGGACAGGTTACCAGTCCCTTTACCACTGTGGTGATTCAACTTGTCAGTGTCCCTCTTGAAATAAAAACAGTGAGGTGCTCAGAACCTGAAGCAATGATCCTGATGTGGTCTGGTCAGGGTGGAAATCAGTAGGTCTCTGTTGGATGTGAATGCTCTTGTTGGATATGATTCCATTAGTGCTTTCCCAGAGTATATTATCTCTCTCATTATCCATCACTGATTCCTGATTAGTTAAAACTACCAAATCTTTTAAGCCATATATTGGAGAACTTAGGCAATTATCCATTTAGACCCCAGAACAGGATCTGAGATTTATCACCATTACATTACACCTTGTTAGATTTGGCCCAGTGCTTGGGTTTATCAAGAACCTTTTTTGTGTCCTGAATCAATCCTGTCCATCAACAGGTGTAATCAACCTATCGATATTGCTATCTGTTTATAAATGAAAGCTTAAAATGCCTGACAGGAGAGGTCTCAAGATGGAGCGCTTCACTTATTTTCAGAGACCTGAAATCAAAGTATTTATTCAACCAGTTATGTTTCTCTCCCTCCCATCCAAATATGCACACCTCAATTCAACTCTAACTCAAGCTGGCAGGGAGGGAAAACACCGAAGGATAGTCCAGGTTACTAGCTGGCCGATTAAAGCTACCTAGAAAAGAAACAGAAAAAGATGGGAAGGAGTGGATAAGGCCTGGTGAAGGGCCCAGCATGGGAAAACAGGTTCTCTGAAGCTATCTTCTCTGGGCCAACACACCAACACAGGCTGGGTGGGCATTAAGGTATGAGTCACATGGAAGATAGTCCAGGGCTCTGCTGTGATGAGAGGAAATCAATAACCAGAAAACAGGACCAATGTTGGAAGTTAGGAGTTAGTCAATTAGTACGTCAAACTGGAGGGACTAGGCAGAAGAGAACAGAGACAGGCTGAAGCAAAGAAAGACCACGTGAAACAGAATCTCAGCTTGCTAAGTGGGCTCCAGAGCTGTGCCATCCAACTTAATAGCCACTAGCTACAGGTAGCTATTTAAATTAACATTTATAAAAATTAAATTTAAAATACCAGTTCTTTAGTCACATTAGGCATATTTTGAGTGTTCAAAAGCCACATGTGACTCATGGCTACCATATGGGATCATACAGAAGAACATTTCCAACATTGTAGAAATTCCTATTGGACAGTTCTGGTCTAGAACATTCTAGATGTACTTCTTAAAAAGGGCTAGGGACTTCCCTGGTGGTTCAGAGGTTAAGACTCTGTGCTTCTAATGCAGACGGTGCTGGTTCGATCCCTGACTGGAGAACAAAGAATCTACATGCTTCATGATGTGGCCAATGAATAAATAAATAAGGGCCAAGACAGGTAGGATATCATTGTAATGTACTTATATTCTCTTTGCTTTCCCCTTCATGACCCAGCTCAAACATCACTTCTTCTGGGAATTCACCACACGTATGATCTGTGAGTGTATGCTATAGACTGCCAAGCATTCTGAGTTACACAGTTAGTGGTCATGCATAGATCTAGGCAGTACTTAGTATGGCGATCCCAGCACAGCTATTTGTCAATCCTTAACCAAAATGTGTGGCTTCCCTGGTAGCTCAACTGGCAAAGAATCCACCTGCCACGCAGGAGACCTTGGTTCGATTCCTGGGTTGGGAAGATTCCCTGGAGAAGGGATAGGCTACCCACTCCAGTATTCATGGGCTTCTCTGGTGGCTCAGATGGTAAAGAATCCACCTGCAATGCGGGACACCTGGATTCAGTCCCTGGGTTGGGAAGATCCCCTGGAGGAGAGCATGGCAACCCACTCCAGTGTTCTTGCCTGGAAAATCCCCATGGACAAAGGAGCCTGGTGGGCTACAGTCCATGGGGTCGCAAAGAGTCGGGCATGACTGAGCGATTAAGCACAGCACAGCGCAACCAAAACATGGCCTTTCACTATCTGGGGAAGGCATCCTCCTGGACAAAACAATTAGCTTTGGGGCTAAGACTCATGGGACAGGAAGGGAAGGATGAGGAACTCTGGCGTAGCCAGCCAGGGCTGCTGACTCCACCACTGTAGCTTTAAAAATAATTTGTGATGAAAGCTTTTGACCTCCTGTCCATAAACATTACATAGGCCATCTCAGCCAGGCAGTCAAGAAATGGAAATCAGGGAGTGTTATTTGCTTGATGCAGGATAGCTTGTCATCTTACCTGTGGGCCCTCACAAAATGTTCAGTCTGCCTTCTTTCCCTTTTAATTTCCTGTGCTGTTGCTCTTGGAATTTCTCATAAGATCTGTCGATTCTACCTTCTAAATCTGTCTAGAATCTGTCCTTTCCTCTAATACCCTCAGTAAATTTATCTTCTCTGTCTTTTCTCACCCAGCCCCCATAATGCTCTAAGAACTTTAGCTGACCATGACATTCTCCTTCCTGAAACCCCACAATGTCATAAAGCTCCTCCTTGGGCCCCCAGCTAGCCCCTGGGTTTCAGGTCCTTTCAGTCTCTGATGTGTAGCACACATGCTGGCTCCTCTGTTACTGCACCCAGAACCAAGTTGCCCTCTCACATCCCTCTGCCTTTGTATCCTCGCAGCTCTTCCTGTCTGAAATGCTGCCCCCCCCCCATCTTTAATCCCCCTGGAGAATGTCTACACCCTTATTTAGATTTTAATCTTGTATCCTCTCAGAAGCCCACCCTGCCCTCAGACAGATTCAAGGGATCCATCAGTTGTTCCCAAACACTGTGGGGGCATTGGTCATAACATAGCCTGTACATAACCCTCCTGAGTCTGTTTCTCCCGCTAAACCATGAGGTCTCAAGGGCAGGCAGCATGTCTGACTCATCTTTTATCCCTGGTGGCAAGCACAGGACCTGACTCATAACAAACACTAAATGCCTGCTAGAAAGAACAACCATCTGTGCCATTATGAGGTTCTGCTATGAGGGTCCACTGTGTGGTTTGCTGCCTCGCTCCTCAGGGTTCACCCACACTCATAGAGGCTGAGGGCCAAGAGGCACTGGTAGTTGAGGATGGGTGGAAAAGCACGAGGCCTGCAGTTGCTCCCACTGAAAGCCTCCTTGTATGCATGCGACTTGTTCCCTCGCAGACTCCAAGACCTGCTACAAGTCCAGTCACTGTCTTTCACGAAAAAGACCCCTTAGAGAGTGTTCTTGAAGGGACACATCTGTGGGTAAACTCTATGGGGAAGAATTATGGGCAAGGGGGAGAAACATCTTAATAGAATGGAGAGGGATGACACATTGCTACTCTTGCTTAGCAAGGGGAGGTCACTGGCAGGGGAATGAAGGTGCTGGGAGTAAGGCTTCTTATGTTTTAGAAAATACAGCCTATCCAGTGGTTACCGAGACTTTGCACTTCTATCATCTTCTTGAGCCCCATTATCCACCCTGAGGGGCAAGCAAGACGGAACTGGGTTGTTGTTTATAGATAAGGAAACTAATATCCAGAGAGGTGAAGTGACTTGCCCAAGGGTATGTTTTGAGCAAAGACCTGCAAAAATGAAGCGACTTTCCCAGGGTTGGTTGTGAAGTAATAATCAGAACTATAATTCATGGGGTTATTTGTAAAAGTCTCTGTGGAATTTTCTTTGAGAAAATTTTTGAAATGAGAAACATTTCCTAGTAAATTGAGTCTGTACAGGGTTTTCAGACATCTCTTGGGAAATTTGGCTAGATGACATGAAAGATTTCTTCCAGCTCTGAAATTCTATGAACTGTTTTTTACTCTGTCCCAGGTTCACATAACTCCATATAGTACAATTATAAGTTTGCAAGTAATTTCCAAAACAAATAGCTCTCCCGCCCATTTAAGCATCCCTGTCTGACTTACCAAAAAGTCTCAAGCCCATTTCTTACTTAGTGTATCACCTAGTCATCAATCTATTCTTTCCACTCTAACTCCCTACTCTGTGGCAACTCTATTACTTGACCAGTTGTTCACTTCCTCTGTCAGAGATAACTAGAATATAGAGCTAAAGGTATAATTTCTATGTAAGACTAGAAAGCAGAACTGTCATCATGTATTACTGAGATCTTAATTTAATTTCCATTAAAGGGGAATTGAATTGACTGGATTAGTGAAGGTTCATGGTATTCATTGGCTTCCCTGGTGGCTCAGGTGGTAAAGCATCTGCCTGCAATGCAGGAGACCCAGGTTCAACCCCTGGGTTGGGAAGATCCCCTGAAGAAGGAAATGGCAACCCACCCCAGTACCCTTGCCTGGAAAGCCCATGGACAGAGGAGCCTGGTAGGCTACAGTCCATGGGGTTGCAAAGAGTCGGACATGACTGAGCGACTTCACTTTCTTTCACTTTCTGTGGTACTCATTCCTCCTCAGAGAGATGTCTGAATTCTTGTTGGTGCCATATTTGGTAGAGGGATACAGGAATGGAGTTTTACATAGATCAGGGTAGGAGTAGGATTTTTCTAGAAAGGAAAGTCTGTCTTGGTCGGATGAACCAAGTTATTTAAATTCTGCCTGATAATTCTGTCCAGTCTCCTTGCTTGAGAACAAAGTATTGTACACTCATCCAAACTGGATAAAAACAGAAGTTAATAGCAGCTCTGTGGAAATAGATACCCTGCTTATCTTCTAATCCAAGAGTCCAGGCTCTATCTGCTGCACCACATACTCTTCAGGGTGATAATTACTCCCATTAGTTAGAGTTTCCTGAGAAGTGAAGTATGGTATCCAATTTCAGTAATGAAGGCTATAGCAATAATAACATGTAACAGCCTATTTTATTTTCATCAAGAAGACCAAGTCCATCAGATAGAAGGACTTTGGGTAATTTTGAGTATATTGCTGGATATCTCTGAAGATGGTCATCCTGTGGGGGTTTGTTTTAATTTCTCTCTTGACTACCAAGGACATTCTGACACTTAAAAATAAGATGTTCTTGTTGCTGATGGGGAGGGGAGGGCTCATCACAAAGCACGGGGCCAGGAATTCCCTGGTGGCGCAATGGATAAGAATCTGCCTGCCCATGTAGGGGATGTGGGTTCGATTCGGAAAGATTCCACATGCCTTGGAGCAAATAAGCCCACATGCCACAACTACTGAGCTCTCATGCTGCAACCACTGAAGCCCGGGCACCTAGAGTCCATGCTCCCTAGCAAGAGAAGCCACTTCAGTGAAAGGCCCTTGCACCACAGCAAAAAGTAGCCCCCTCTCACCACACTAGAGAAAGCCTGCTCACAGTAACAAAGACCCAGTGCAACCATATATGAAAAAATAAATATGAAATTTTAAAATTAATAATAGTAAAAAAATCTTTACAAAGTGCTGGGCCAGAACTGATTGCTTTTTTCTTCCAGTGGAATATCAGACTTTGCTACATGACTCCCACACTGGTGTCTATCACAGCTGAGAAAGGCTGGCTTTCCTAAAATGAGATGAGAGTATTAACAATAGAGGGTGACAATACAGAACATAAAGAAGCACAAAGGAAGTCTTCATCCTCACGTTGAACTTGCCCAGGATACATGCTGATAAAATCAGATCTGATTACATCTTGAGCTCCATCTGTTAAGAGTGTTCACAGCCGCTTAGGAGAATACCAACGAGGAAAGACCTGGAAATATGTTTTCTGCCTGCCCAAGTAATTCCCTCTCTTTCCTCTCCAACCTGGCTAAAAATACAACTAAAGTGTCACTAAAACACACACACACACACACACACACACTACAAAAAAGCCTAACATTTGTCGAACAGATTGTGGAAGAATATCAGTTAGCTTAGTGTTCAGTATGCAAACATCCTTGTTGCTAATTCATTCAGAGGAGGACTTGTAGGGAGGGGGAACAGAGAGCATCAAGAGAATCAGGGAGCAAGGTCGGCTGCCTCTACGGGGAAATGCCAGAGCCTAGCTGACAGGTAAGAATCATGCAGTTGCCTTTTATGTCCATCTAGTGGCAGCAGTTCTAGCTAGAGTCCCCTCTACCTCAACTGGCTCAGGTGATGACCATTTACTTGAATGTATACCTTGGGCTGGGCCCTCAGTGGGCCCTGGGTCTGAACCATTTGGAAGGTTGCAATTCGTTAGCTGAGTTCAAGGACTCATCTAGGTTATTCTAACACTAAACATCAAGCCCAGGGGATGTAATATGCTGGAAGCAGGGAGGTGAAGTTTCCAAATAAAGACTAATGTGGGGCTTCCCTGGTGGTCTAGTGGTTAGGAATCTGCCTGCTAATGCAGGGGACTTGGGTTTGATCCCTGATACAGGAAGATCCCACATGCCTCCGGCGGGATGTACCATAGCTAAGACCGTGTACCATAGCTACTGAGACTGCATGCTGCAACTCCTGAAGCTGTGCACCTAGAGCTTGTACTCCACAACAAGAGAAGCCATTGCGATGAGAAGCCCATCCACTGCAACTAGAGAATAGCCCCCGCTCGCCTCAGTGAAGACCCAGTACGGCCAAGCTAATTAGTTTTTTTTAATTTTGAAAAAATATTTTTTAAAAGATGAAAGTATCATGTTAGGTACTAGTACATATTCGATGCCAGAGTAGCTAAAACTCCAAGGGATGAAGAAAGAGCAGAAATGGGAGAGGTTAATGTTCGACTAGAAACTCTGTGGAGAGTAGCTGATATGAATAACAGTGGGTCAGTGGCAGGACGGGGAATGATTTTGAGTCTTTTGTTCTGTCCCTTTTGAATTATAAATGAGTTACTGTAAAGGGAAGTTTGCTTTTAGGATAATTTGGACATGATCTAGAAATTCTGTGAAATAAAAAGAATTCAGTGATTAATTGCATAAGCTAGCATTTCTCAGGAGGTGGTATGCACTCATTCCGCTTGGGGTAGTACAGAAAATTTCAGATGAGATATCTTTTACTTTAATAGTTTGGTGTTTATTTGAATGTGCCTTAGAAGAATTTGTCATACCACAAACCTGTGACTTCACAGGTGGTATTGTTGGTTTTCCATTGACATTGGTGATATGAAATTTTCATTTTAAACACTTTCAGTAAAAATAAGTTTATTTGAAGAAATCATTAAATAAATAATACAGAAGATGTTATAACAAGAATATGACAAAAATCATGAAGAGAGAATGTAACAACTGGAAAGTCTGGGAAATACTTCATCAAACCAGGGGATAAGGTAGATTGACTCGTAAACAGAAGGGTTCGGAATAGCAGTCAAGTAAAGGGAAAATGGTAGAATTCTCAGAGGATCTGGATTCCGGTTCCAGCTGCCACTAGGCCTGTATGACATTGGCCCCCTCTATAAAATAACTCTCATGCCTCACTTAGCTTTATTATTTAGTGGTTCTATTTCACTTACTGTTATTGAGATTATGAACAATCATAATGACAGCCAGAGCAGGAAAGTCTGCTATGTGCCAGATGCTTTCTAACAGTCATCATTCTTTTTATAAAATTATTTATTTGTTTGTTTTTGGCCACACTGCATGGCATGTGGGATCTTAATTCCCCAAGGAGGAATTGAATCTGCACCCCTGTATTGGAAGGTGGAGTCTTAACCACTGAATGGCCGGGGAGGTCCTTAAGAGTCATCATTCTTAATTCTCATCATAGTCATGGAAGGTAAGTATAGTAATACCCATTTCATATATGAGGGAATTGATGCTGGAATATCTTGGCCGCACAGAACCTGATTTGAATGAACTTAGATCTGACTCTGGAGCCTGTGTTTGTTCCTCTGAGCCTGACTGTGTCATAGTAGCAAATTCCTATTCACTCTCAAAACTAAGCTTGAGATCACATATTCTGGGAAGGCTCCTTTGACTTCTCTTCATCTTGGTTGGATGTCCCACCTCTGTGTTCCCTTAGTTTTCTATGGAGGTTTCTATTTGGATTTGTATTCCCAGCACCCTACATACTTTAGGGGCACAGATTACATAGTCAACAAATTGCAGAAAGAGGGAGAGGATGAGGGAGAGGGAAAAGGGAAGGAAAGAGAGAGGGGACTGAAAAAGAAAATATATTTCTGCCTTATTCTATTCAATATGAAAGGAGTAGAATTGAGAGGCAAGACAGTAAGGTGGTTAAGCAAATGGTCTCCTAGATCCAAACCACCCAGTGTTGCCACTTACTAGATGTGTGACTTAGGGCACAGGTTCAATACCTGTGCTTCGGTTTCTTCATCTACAGAATAGAGATGTCAATAATACCTGCCTTAAAAGCTGTTGTAAAGACTAAACGAATTATCATATGTAAAGCTATCATACCTAGAAGACTGCCTGAGATAAGACAAGCAGGTACTCAATAAATATTGGCTATTATCATTTCCATAATAAAAGGGGAAAGGGTTAATTAAATTGTAAAGTGAAGAAAACACATAGTAGTATTACACACATAGAACCTCATCATTTTCCCGGTTTTACTTGTTGACCAGTGTAGAGTCATTCCAAAGAAGTTACAATTAAAGAGAATTACAGCTAGATGCACTATTTAATATCTTTATCTTTCCACTTCTATGACAGCAAAATTAAAGACTCTAGCTCTACTCTTAGAACATCCTGAAATACTGGTATTGAAATTATCACACTGAATTATATTCTAAATTTAGTTACTTGCTATCTACCACCCTCAACTAGCCTAAGTTCCTTGGAGGAAAGGACTCCTATTTGTTTCTTCTCCAGTTCTTAGTAAAGGGGATGGCATGAAGTAAGTGTTCAATAAATGTTTACTGAATGAATATTATAGAAAAGATATGTGTACGTGAACAGTAAGATGAAAAACATTACATGATATTTATCATAAAGAGGCTCAGATCAAGTGGCGCTTCAGCTCAGAAAGCAGAAATCACCTCTATGTAGAAGAGGTAGTAGACAAGAATGAATGGTTAAATCTGTGAACGTTGGAGTCAGACTGCTTTGGTCTTGAGCCCTAACTACAGCATTTATGAGCTTATGTGACCTTGACATGTAATCTAAATTCTTTAAACCATAATTTCCTCCTCAGAGGAATGGGGATAATACTCCTTAGAAGAATTAAGTGATCTCAAGTGTTTGTAACGTGTTGTAACATGTCACTGCCTATTATGGTTTGTAGAGTAACCAGCATACCATCATCATTATCGTCATCAAGGGCTTTGTGATAGAAGCACTCTCTATATGGATGCTCAGACACAAGGGAGGAGCACTGAACAGCCAGGAGGTGTGAGTAAAGTTACTGTGGGTGTTAGACAGAATCAAGGCCAAAATGGGAGGGCAGGTGGCACTATCTGACTGGATCACTGGGTATTTTCAGGAAAGTAATGGGAGAGAGGATTGGGAAATTGACTTTAAATACCAGGCTGACAAAGTCAGTCTTTATTTTACATGTAATACTGAGACTTTACAGGCTTCTAAGCAGGGTAGTGACTAGTTCAGAGCCAAAGTTTCTTTTTTTTAATTTTATTTATTTATTTTTGACTGTGCTGGGTCTTCATAGCTGCTTGGGCTTTTCTCTAGTTGTGGTGTTCAGGGGCTACTCTTCATCGTCATACACAGGCTTCTCATTGCAGTGGCTTCTCTTGTTGCAGAGCATGGGTTTTAGGGCGCTCAGCCTTCAGTAGTTGCAGCACATGGGCTCAGTAGTTGTAGTTCTGGGATTCTACAGCACAGGCTCAATAGTTATGGCCCGTGGGTTTCATTGCTTCCTGGCATGTGGGATCTTCCTGGATCAGGGATCAAACTCATGTCTCCTGCATTGGCAGGTGGATTCTTCACTACTGAGCCACCCAAGAAGCCCTCAGAACCAGCTTTATTTTATGGGGAATGTTTTGGCTGTTTGTGCAGGACAATCTGGGGAAGGTGAGGGGAGATAGAAGGAAATTAACTACTTAAGAAGCTTCTCCAGTACTTCCAAGGAAAAGTTGAGATCCCCCACTGGGATGATGGCTTGGGGAATAAAAAAAGCAATGAGCGCATGGGACGCTGAGAAGAATGAACTCACAGAACTGTGTCCAGCTGGATGTGAAAAGCCAAGTGAGGGGGTAGAGGCAAAGACAATTCTGAACTGGATCGCCAATTAGAACTGGACAGCCAGGAACGTGGTGCTGCTCTTTGCTCTTCTGTAGCAGAATAGTTAAGAATGGCAGAAATAAAGCACAGGAGAGCCTGGCTTTAGGGGAAAAAATATATTTGCTTTTTGATATGCTAAGTTTAAGGTGCAGTGGGATATTCAGGTGAAGAATGATATTCAAGAGACATTTGAAAATGTGATCTTAGAACTCAGACCGATAATTATTTAGAAGATACCTGCACAGAGAGAATAGCTAAAGGTATACAGTTGGACTGACTGTCTAAGAGTGAGAGAGAAGAGACTCAAGGAGTCATCCTTGAGTAGTACTTCTCACAGCTAGAAGAGTGAAAGAGAAGGAAGATGACGGGGAGGAGGGAGGGATGAAGAACATTCACCAAAACCAAGAAGAGAGTGACAGAAGTGTTCAGAGGAATTGTGAGTTACAGTGAGGTCATAGAATTGAGAAGGGACCACCAGAGCTGGCCATTAGGAAGTCATTGCTGACTTTTGAGCAAACAATGTGTGGAAGAGAAAACTAGATTGCAGATGCAAAGGAAAGAAGAAGTGATGTGGGGAAAAGGAAGCGGTAGACATGAGCGTATACTGTTAGTTCTGAAAGTTCAGGAATGTAAGGACAGCGATGTGATGGGGGATCAAGGTGGGAGCAGTATTGTTCTTCCCCAGTTAAATGACCACACATCAGTGTTTATCCAGAGACGCTTACCATCAATATATTAAGAAGTAGAAAGAAATATTGGTGGAGGAGGCCAGAGGAGGGGATTTGAAACAAACTAGATTGAAAGTCAGCCATTCTAAAGTCTGAGACCATGCTATCTGTATGTGTACGACAGCATCTGTTTCAGCAGAGACAGGGGACTTATTTATCACGTATCAACAGGCTATGAGACAAGAGGAAACTGAGAAACTCTCTCTCTCCACTCAGGAAAACAGCTTGATCAACTCTTAGAAAAGAATTTAAAAGCTTTGAAAAGGTATTTTAGCAAGGAAAGAACAGTAAGGGGGGAAAAGGCATATGATAGTTTCCCTTTCTTTGCTTTTTCCACCCAAAAGCACTTCAGGAAAATGCCCAGGTGCATCATAAGAACTCTCTAATAATACTATTAATGCTGCCCGCGTTTATGGCATGTCTGTCTGTGCAGTGCTTTTCATTTTATAGAAAGCTCTCACGATTTCTTTTATCCTCCCAGAATCCCTTTTCCTTCAAGTTACACAGCCAGGAAATGGTAGAGCCCCAAATCCCTTGCTTTTTTTTCCTACATGCTTTCAAATCCTGTTCATGCAGTCTTTACAGTATAACCCTCCATGTATGGGATGACAAGCCAACATGTAGTGAAGTGACCATCCTCATTTCTGTATTTTTGTCAATGTGACCTAAAACTACATGAGTTCGGGGGAGCTTTTTTATCAAGTTCTGTTTCTCACTGAATAGTATCCAATGCTCCCTTTTTATCCCCTCATAGAGTCCCAGGGCAGAAGTTCTTAGCAGCATATGTTACCCTCTTCCCACATCAGCCCAGTTCAACCAGACCTCTGACGTGCATGAACAGGGCCTCAATACTTAAGCCTGCTCCGCATGGGTCAGGAGACAGGAAGGCAGTTCTTTCCCTCAATATCTAGTGTCTGAGCAGGAAGAAGGCCAGACTTGGAGCCTGCAGGCCGAGGTTTCACATGGAGACTGCCCCTCAACACTCTGAGCACCAGTGCCATGCTCTGGAAAATGAAGATACTAACAGCTCTTTTATAAGTTTGCTGCAAAGATTCAGGCAAGCACATGTGGAAGTAGGACCCCGTGAAGCATTTGATATTCTGCTGTAGCTGTCTTGAAATTTTTAACACTTCTTGAAGGAGGGGGTCTGTATCTTCATTTAGTGGGCCCTGTAAATTATGTCACTGGTCCTGTGTGTCCTTGGCCAAGTCACTTAACTTCTCTGGGCTTCATAATTAATGAAATTCTTAGGACAGTTCTCAGTCTTTCTTCTACCTTCCTATTAGCACAGTTTGGTATGGTTGATCACTCCCTCCTTGAAACAGTTTTTCCATTTGACTTCCAGAACACTGCACTTCCCTGGTTATTCTCACCCATACCGCCTGCTCCTTTGCTGTTTTCTCCTTAGTCTATCAGCATGTCCCAGACTAAACTCCTGATCATCTCCTGCAAGCCTGTTCCTCCCAGTCTTCCACATCTGTTAATGGTAACTTCATCCTTCCGGTCAATCAGACCAAAACCTTGTCTTTGCCTTTTTATCGCTCATTCCATATCCAGTTTGTAAACTACTCCAGAGTCTGACCACTTCTTCACCACTCCCATTACAGTCCAAGCCTTAGTCGTCTAGATTATGCATGATTCTTATAATTGGTCTCCCTGCTTCCACCTCCTCGCCCTGTCCCCATGGTCTCTTCTTCACACAGTAGACAGAATAATCCTTTAACAATGTGTCAGGGACTTCCCTGGTTAAAACTCCAAACTTCCACTGCAGGGGGCCTGGGTTTCATCCCTGGTCAGGGAACTAAGATCCCACATGCTGGGTACACAGCCCCCCCAAAAAAAAAATATATATATATATATATATATCAGATGGCATCAGTCCTCTGTTCAGAACCATCCCATGATCATCCATCTCTCAGAGTAGAAATCCCTACAAGGGGCAATAAGTTCCCTCTCAGAACCTACCTCCTGCCACTCCCTCACCTCTGGCCATTCACCAGTGCCTCTCTGCTGATATGTTCTCCAAGAGGGCTGCCTAGCTGGCCCCTCAGTCTCCTCCAGTTCTGCTCAACTGTCACCTTGTTTAAAATAGCAACTACCAGCAGCTTTTCTCCCTCATTCCTTATCCTATCCTTATCCTACCCTCATTCCTATTCCCTGCTCACTTTTCTCCAAAGCTCTCACCACCATCTGATAGTAATACATCTTTTTATTTATATACATACTGTTGATTTCTTCCCATTAGCATGTAGGCTTTGTAAGGGGAGAGACTTATCTTTTAACTGCTATGTCTTCAGCACATGGGTCAGGGCCAGTGAATGACAGTAGAAAGAACTCTGGAACAAATGATGGTGTTACTATAATTAAGTCACAGCAGCGTCAGCCCCTCTGAGTGTGTAAAGTACTTGCACAGGCTGCATGCCCATGAGGCTGGCACTGCATACAGGAGTGCGGGCATTTATGGGGACTGCTCTGGGCCAAGCCTCCTACTATATTATAACTTGGGGATAGAAAGGTGAATCGGGAGTGGTCTCCACCCTCAGAGAATTTGTGGCCTAGAGAGAGGTATCTTGTAGATATATAAATAACTCTAGAAAGAGGCAGCATTTGTTTAAAAATTCAGTCTTTAATGCCTAACATTCTGTGATACATTCCGCTAACTACTCTAGACTTCACTGCAGAGGGAAAGGACAATGAACTATGGCTTGTGAACTTACTACATGGCTATTTCTGTTCCAGACAAGTTTATGCTGTGGCCTGCTTATCACACCAGAGACACCTTGCCTGACTTCCAATCTGTTTGCTCCAAACTCCCTCCACCAGCTCCCTCCACCCAATATTGCTGCCTAATTTTACTGTTAACTTGAGACCCCACCTTCACATAGTCCCTCCACATTCTGCTTCTAGATATCAGAACATGAAGCAGGGGTGGAATCAGCCTGGGGAGGCTGCAGTAGGGTGTAGAGAGTCTAAATGTTATTTCCCTCCAATAAAGATGTGCATATCTCTATGGGCCCACAGTACAGAGGACCCAGAGACAAACATCTGTTCACCTCTGCAGCCTGACAGCTTGCTCAGTACATGGCACAGAGGAGACATTCAGTAAGGTTTGCTGAATCACTGAACTGGGTCTTAGAAGCTTTAAGGATTACTGTATTTAAGAAGTTATTTTACGTCTTCTGTAAGGTGCCCCAAAAGTATTCTAAAAGCTTATCTTATTTCATTATCATAAGAAATAACCTAATCAG
Organism: Neotragus moschatus; assembly: GCA_006410615.1. Lineage (NCBI taxonomy): Eukaryota > Metazoa > Chordata > Mammalia > Artiodactyla > Bovidae > Neotragus > Neotragus moschatus. The sequence goes on along the minus strand of SJYA01001317.1, from coordinate 180,836 downwards.
TCAGAATTAAAACATCTCAAATAAGGCCACTAGTATTCCAAATCCCTGTTTAAATTATAAAAAACACTCTTATTTTATAATTTTCAAAGTTATTTAAACCTGTATTTGAGATTTTAAAACCCTGTATCTGAAAATTTAAAAATTACCATGAGATAAATTACAAATCACACTTTGCATTTCCTTTAGGACTTCTTGAAATAGGGACTCCCTGAAGCTGTCTGAGTTTTTCGGTAGAGATTTACATATGAGAAAGTCTGCAGAACCGAGAAACTTAAAGCTAGAGCTTAGAATCTGGTCATTAAATTCCACATTAAGTTTTGGTGGTAAGTCCTGGAGTGCTTGTTATAGAATTCTCAGTGTGTTTAAGAAGCTTGCTTCTCTCATATGTTCATATCACACATAGACTTTCCTACCCAGGTAAGGTCAAGCATGACAAGATGACCCACCTTATAATCAGTAAGATGTGCTGACAGCAATAAGTAAGAAACTTTAGGACAGGCGAATCCTTCCCCTCCTTGGTTCTCAATTTCTCTGTATATAAAATAGGAAGAGGGACTAGATGGTTTAGGAAGGAATGCTAAAGCCTTATGAGTCTATGGATGTGGAGGGCATCTATTCACATGATAAAGGTTTTCTCTTCATAAAGAATTTCCTTCAGATTTTCTCTGAGTTTCTTTGAAACATTTAAACTGTGACTTGACTTACCAAAATCTTGCCACTATATTTTTATTACTAATAATAGCAGCTAACACTTATTAAAAGGCTTCCCTGATTGCTCAGCAGATAAAGAATACACCTGCAGTTCAGGAGATACAGGAGATGGGGGTTTGATCCCTGGGTCAGGAAGATCCCCTGGAGGAGGAAATGACAACCCACTCCAGTATTCTTGCCTGAAAAGTAAATATTTATTAAGCAGGTTAGATATTCTATGCACCATGTATTCAATATGCCAGGCACCTATAAAATGCTTTATGTACATTGTTTTTTTTAATTTAATGAACACTTCCAAGTTTTGTTTTTATTTTATTATTTTAAAATTTTATTTATTTATTTATCATTTTTTGGTTGCCCTGGATTTTCATTGCTGCGTGCAGGCTTTCTCTAGTGGCGGTGAGCAGGGGCTACTCTTTTTTGGGGTGCACGAGCTTCTCATTACCGTGGCTTCTCTTATTGCAGCACAGGCTCTAGGTTTATGGGCTCCAGTAGTTGAGGCTAGTGGGCTCTAGAGTGCAGACTTTGTTGCGCACGTGCTTAGTTGCTCCTTGGTACACAGAATCCTCCCGGATCAGGGATGGGCCCCATGTCTTCTGCACTGGGAGGGGATTCTTATCCGCTGGACCACCAGGGAGGGTCCAGTACCTTGTCTGATTCAATCATCTCAATAACCTCATGAGATGCATACCGATATTGTCCCATATTATAGGGAGTATACTGGCTCCAAAACTAAGTTACCTAAGGTAACTGAATTAGGGAATATGGCAACACTGGAATTCAAACACTCTTCAACTCAACATCTGACTCCAGACACATTGTTAACCCTTCATCTCACAGACTAGTTGCCCATATCAGGAGGTAGTCAGTGTTCCTTTCCTAGGTGGACAATTCTGGTGCTCTGTGCCCCTTTGCCTTCACAAATGGGGTGACCAATTGAAGACAGGTGATTCCTTTGGTTTCAACTTAATTTCTGTGACATAATGTGCTGATACTTTCATTAGGAAGTGCTTTTTGACCTTCCCTGGATTAATACAGAGGATTTCACTAGTTGTCTTGAGTCACTTATGAATGATCTGGTGAGCAGAAGAGGGTTCAAATTTGGTTTGAATTCCTAATTTATATCTTTTGTCTATTATCTAAGTCTAACAGCAAGATTTTCCATTATCTTGAATACAATGAAGGTGAAAAAATGCCACATGCAGGAAAACATTGCAAGATTAATTTCACATCTTTATAATTTTCACATTCATTATATTCACTTTCACAAGAACTATGTGAGGTGGTCAAGTCAGGAATTATTTACCTGCTTTGCAAATGAAGAAAGAGTCACAAAAAGGGGAAGTGATTTGTTCAAGGATATCGAGCCGGTTAAGTGCTGGACTTCATTCCTTCCTATGCTATGCCACCTCTACATGTGAAAAGGAACATCAGACTCGAGCACTTCTTAGCATGCAGAGACAAATGGCTGCCATGCCAGAGGCTGGGATATACTAGCCTGTGGCTGCAGGGCTGCCTGTGTAACTAGCCACTGTGCTGGAGGACAAGGACATAGCATCAGCCATGACCCTGCTCACACCTGTGCAGGATGATAAAGAAAGTAGAAGTAGCCAACAGCTGTGGTCCAACTAGATAAAACTTTAAGGCGGGAAGTCAAGTGACAAGTGAACTCGTCTATGTGTGTGTTTTTTAACTGTTAGTTACTTTTGACATTTTTAAAAAGGCTTCTTGTGGAAGTCAGACCAAAAGCAGGAAGATACTGCAGCAAGATGGATTTGGGAAAAGACCAATCTCTCTCAAAGCTCCATCAGACACCTGATCCTCGTCAAGAAGAGACCCATGTTCCAGGTAATGAAAGAAACCTTAAGAGACAGTGGCTGTTGGGAAGGATTGGGGTATGATTATTTTCATCTTTGTATGGGCCTGGCAAAAAAGGGGCATCATTGGGTGGGTACATTCATGTATTAGAAGGGAAGAATAGGGGCTATATAACTTTCTGAGCTGACTTCTAGCACTAAGATTCTAGTAAGCAGGAGAAACACAAGGAAATAATAAACAAATAATTATATATATAATTATATATATATATAAGATAATGTAAATACCCAATAATGGATGGTGTGGTAAAACAAGTACAGCCATATATGTAGCACAAATATAGTGTAACTTTTGGAAAGGTATCTGGCAATAAGTAGCAAGAACTATAAGAGTGTTTATTCTGTTGATTGACTAATCTTACTCTTTGGATATATACCCTAAAGCAGCATTTTGGCTGCTTTTGCAGAACCCTAGGCCTTAAGACAGTGATTTAAACATTTTATATGCCATGGATCCCTTTGGCTTTCTGATGAAAGTCTAGACACTTTCTTAGACTAAATTTTTTAAATATATAAAGTTAATTACATATGATTACAAAGGAAACAATTATATTAAGAAAAGTATCAAAATAAAAAACTGTGATATAATAATATATGTGCTTATTTACAGGTGCATTAAATAACAAGATCCATGAGTGGATCTCATTGCCACTGTATCAAATCAAATATTTCATCTCAAATAAATGATATTCTAAGGTATCTGTAATAACTGTAATGTGCTATGGAAAGAAATCCATAATTTCTTTTTGTGACAAAGTCATATTCTGCTAAAACCACTGTGGTTTGTTATCTACATTCATAATTGAAGGAAATAGGCATTTAGATTGGTAAAAATAAAGGTATCATTTTCCCCCATCCAAGTTCACCATTAAGGACTGCTGTTCTAAAATCAAAAGGTGTCATGGTCCATGAGGTATGTTTGCTTTGGGAGGTCCCAATGCAAATTTGAAATTGTTCCACTGGCTCTAAGAAGTTCTACATCAAAGACCCATTAACTTTTCACAGTCTTAGATGGCAACAGAACTGTTGTTGATAGTAACTTTAATATTCCAAAGAACTTGGAGAAACATCATCCAAAGGAAAAAAATACAAAAGAAAAAAAAAATCTGTGTGTGAAATGCTTATGATAGTTGATCTACAGTGGCAACAACAACAACAAAACAAACAAACTGGCAAGAACCTAAATGTTCAGTATAAGTAGAATGAGTGGATAAATGAGAATACATCAACTTGATTAAATATCACGTAGTCACTAAAGTTACAATTTATTTCTGATGGTTAATAAATGGTAAAACTGTGATATGCAATCATTGCAACTTTAATATAGGGGCTAGATGAATACATGGAAAATCCTATGGACAGAAGGGCCTGGAGGGCTACAGTCCATGGGGTCGCAAGAGTCGGATATGACTTAGCGACTAAACCACCACCAGATGAATACAAGGAATGAAATGAAAGCAGTTGGTAATGTTAAGGATGGCAGAACATGGCTGTTTTTTTTCTTTATTTTTATGTTTGTACAATATGCACACTATTTTGAAGAAATTAATAGCACATTTATGTACAAATACTGATCTTTTCATTTAGAAAATGTTGACTGAATGTTTGCTCCCAGGCATTCTTCAGGAGGCACAAGGATAAATAAGAGATAGTCCTTGTCCTCAAAAGGGTAGGAGAAAAACTTAGACACTCAAAGGGATTCTATCATTTTGCTATGGACTCTTTTGCTGTTAACACCATAATTCATCACTATCTCTCATAACTTTCATTTTGATCCTACAGAAGTCATTGGAACTTGGAGTTTGCGAAACAGAGAGCAACTCAGAAAAAGAAAAGCTGAAGCACAAGAAAAGCAAACTTCACAATGGCAATTCCGGTATAGTATCACTGCAAGGGAGAAGGGACTGATATTTACTTAGCATGCTGGGAACTTTTATGCACTATAGTTTATCTTTCCAACAATCTCATAAATGGGAAGCTGTTATCCATATTCATCTCCCCTCCCCCCCCCCAAAAAAGAAAGAAACCAAGTCTCTGAAGGTTAAATCTCTTTCCTAAAGTCACACAGCTAGTAAAGTGATGGGAACAGAATCCTATTGCCACTCTCTTTGACTAGGTGATGAAATTATGTATATTGTAGAGAGGTCTGCTGTTCCACCACTTTAGTAATATAACCATTGTTGTTGGGAGTAGGAGATACCATTGAGAAGATCCCCAAGCTTGTTCTCCAAGCTTTCTATTAGTAAAATTCTTCTTTAATGAGTGTAGTTAACTCTCCAAGGTGTAAACCAAAGCACTGTCTGTAAATGAGTGATGGAAGAGTCTGAGAGTTCCTGTGTCCAAAGTCAGCTGTATGGAATCTCAGGGAAGGAAGACATGAGCATGACTATACAGTAGGCAGCATCTAATGGCCCCATGTAGAATATAACTATGAAAACAGAGGTATTGCTTGCTTGGAGAGGTAGAAAAGGGGAACCCTAAGAGCCACAGTACAACACCCATCTGAGCCAGGGTTTCTCAATGCTGGTGTCACTAATGCTGTGACACTGGCCTCTAGAAACCCATGGAACTTTCCCTCCCCAGTTATGACAACCAAAAATGCCTGCAGACATTGTCAAATGCCTCATGGGGTGGGGGAAGAGGAGGTAAAATTGCTCCCAGTTGAGTGCCACTGATCTTCTTTAAAAAAATTTTTTTGTTGTTTTTGGTTTTGCTGGGTCTTCATTGCGGTATGTGGGCTTTCTGTCGTTTCAGGGGCCACTCTTCATTGTGCTGCACAGGCTTCATATTGAGATGATTTCTTTTGTCACAGAGCACGGGCTCTAAGTGCACAGGCTTCAGTAGTTTCAACATATGGGCTCAGTAGCTGTGGCTCATGACCTCTAGAACAAGGGCTCAATAGTTGCGGTGCATGGGCTTAGTTGCTCGTCTTTATATGGAACCTTTTCAGACCTAGGATTAAGCCCATGTCCCCTGTTATGGGCAGTTGGATTTTCATCCAGTATCACCAGGGAAGTCCCGCCACAGAATTTTGATTAAGATTTAGCTATATATTTCTTCTTTTTTGGAAAAATGTGTCCTTCAGTGGCAAAAATAACATAGGTATACATTTTTCTAAGCATCATTTTTTAAAAAAGCATACATTGCAGGTGTTTTAAGTTCCTATTCTCACTGTGGACAGAATATTGTCTGTTCTGCTACAACATGTGTTTCTATAATACCAGTTAGCTCACATATAATTCGTAAATAGGAGAGTGGTGTCAGTTAAATATGGAAGTTGTGTTAGTTTGTAATTTTTCCTAGTCAAAAGAAGCCAGAATAGTGGGAATAGAATTAAAAACTTCAGCAGGAAAGGAAAAAACCTTCAACTTGGTTGCTGTGTAGACAGGATTCTTTTCAGCCTGCATCCGGGCTCCTTCTGCAGAGGAGGCCATCTCTAGCTCTGCAGAGATCTCTTCATGTAGCAGGTTGCACTTCCTCCTGTGCTCAACTCTGTGACAGCCCTGCTGGCTCAGAACATCATCCTCATTTGCATGATCTCAGCACTGAAAGCCTGCATTCACACTGGTGCTTTTGTGCATTTTTACCATCCTCGAGGCAGCCTCCCTGCAGAAAAAGCTGCCTGTCTGGACTTTCCCAGTTATCTCCCCTGTACCAACTATTGTTTATCCTAGTGTTATAAAGTTGCATAGGATTTGACTCATTTGCCCCAACTAAATTTTTTTCTTCCCATAAGTGCTGTCACTTTTAGTGCATGATTTTGCAGAAAGTGAGGTTTTTCAGGAATGCATATATGTTGTAGCAGAAACATCTGTACTCAGGTCCTCTGACAGGCGACTCTGTTGAAGAATACCCAGTTGGCTCCCTGAATTCCATACTCACCAAGCAATCTTCTGGTCGTTATTGGCTTCCCAAGCACCTGCTGGAGAAGGTGATGCCATCCCACTCCAGCACTCTTGCCTGGAAAATCCCATGGATGGAGGAGCCTGGTGGGCTGCAGTCCATGGGGTCGCGAAGAGTCGGACACAACTGAGCAACTTCACTTTCACTTTTCACTTTCATGCATTGGAGAAGGAAATGGCAACCCACTCCAGTATTCTTGCCTGGAGAATCCTGGGGATGGGGGAGCCTGGCGGGCTGCCGTCTATGGGGTTGCACAGAGTTGGACACGACTGAAGCGACTTAGCAGCAGCAGCAGCAAGTACCTGCTACAGAGAAACAGTTCATTGTCACTTTGCTTTTCTCACAGTTTATTTAAAAATTGGTCTTTAGGTTTATGTATCAATCCCTTTGAGCTGGTTGCTGAGCCCTGACTCAAGAAATGGAAGAGGCTGGTTTCAGTATGCTCTTAGAATTGGGTTTCTGTGCTTATTGGGTTGGGGGAGGGGTCCAAGGCTGAAGAAATCACTGGAGTAGGTGGAACTTCGGTGAGCCTCTTCGTAGCGGGCTGGCCTTGCTGTTGTGATGCATTTCTAGACTGCTGAGGGCTTTTCTCACTACAGTGAAACCTCAGTTCCAGAGAGAAAGGACAGAGTGTAATGGTGTAAGATCCCGGTGGCTGAAGTCAGATGACTTGATATGAAGACTAGCTCCCTCACATCTCAGCCATTTCACCTTGGGCAAGTTACTCAGGAAACTGTGCTTCAGTTTTCTCATCTGCAAAATGGAGATTATAATAGTGTCTGCCTTGTAAGTTTATGTGAAGATTACATGAGATAACAGAATAAGTAAATTACTTAAAACAGTGCCTGACATGGAGGAAGCACCATATATGTATATGGTATATTCTATATTAATGTGAGTACAGATTTCTATTTGGACAATTCATCATGTAAGTTATTACATGCTCATACAACAATTACATGAGGCTGAGCAGATACTATTTACTCCATTTTACCTGTGAAGAAACTGAGGCACAGAGAGTTTGACTTGCCTATGATCACATAGCTGATAATTAAGAGTACAGATTAAATTTTAGACCACACAGATATATTTGTATCTTTTGATAAACTCTAGGAAAGAACATGAAACATTGTATTACTCAGACACCCTCATATAGAGATCTACATAACAAATTATTTAGGATTTAATTTCTAGGATAATAAGTGTTTCCTGAAGAATTCACATACATCAGTTTTTAAAAAGTTTTAAATTTTAAAAAATTTATACATCATCTTTTAAAAATTTGCTAATAAGGACTTTATAATTTATCTTATTACATTGGTTACTTGGGGTTAAACTTCAAAATGCTGAGCTATCATTTTTACCTTCATATCATCATATTATTTCTACCTTCTATATTATTTTTAATGTTTCTTTTAAACTATACTATTACAATATAAACCTTTAAAATAGTGACTTCAAACTGGTTTTGATGAAACAGTGTTAAAAAACTAATTATGGGAGTTTTTCAGACACAACAAAAGTAGAATAGGGTATACATTTTTTGAGTGCATGAACTGCAGAGGTGTAAAAAACACTGGTTTCATCTTGAAAGAATGTCCAGTTTACTAAAAGAATTTGGGTGTCTCCATTAAGCATAATCCTCATAATAAATCCTATAGGAGTGGTAAGCATGGAGAGCATTTCAGTCCTGTGGCCTGTTAGAGAAGGCTCCATGGGGCAGATAGCATGGAACAGAGAGTTTCAATAAGTTTAGAAAGTGATGAAATGCTTATTTATAGTACCTTCCCCTCCGCCAATCCATCTGTATTAGCCTTCTGTATTTGGTTATATTTGCAATACCTAACAACTTGTCATTGGCTGCAGTTCTCATGCATATCTTTCCATCTTCTAGATCTTAAACTATCAGTTCAAAGTAGGTGTAATATAACCACTCACACCTTTTCACCAAGCTGCTTTACCTCAAGAACATGTTTTTGTAGCTTTGGACCCGGCTTATAGTACATCTCATTTGACTCACACTGCAGCCTCTTAGCCTGTTTTACACAAGACACTATTAAATGAGCAAGCCAGGCTCATCACCTGCAGGCTTCACAGAAGTGAAGCAGGGCTGCATTGCAGATTTAGCAAAACAATCATATCAGTTTTCCCTACCAGCACAGAGAAACGAATTCACACAGGCTAAACCCAAAGAGACTATTATGTAAAACAGAATGCCAATCTGTTCACACACACACACACACACACACACACACACACACACACACACACACGCTCACTAAGAAGGTGCTTCTTGAAAGAGTCATCAAAGACAAAAAAGTCCTAAGGGTAATTTCCTCTCCGGACAATTGAGAACATTTAGCACTGCTTCTTCATTTTACACACCAGGAGACTGAGGCCTGGAGAGATTAAGTGGCTTGTTCAAAGTCATGCCACAAGGCAGTGGGAGTCCTGGAACAGCTACTGCCAAACATTTATTTGAATTCTGGAGTCCTATTTTTGATAGTAATTCTGATTTCTCCATAGAGAGAAAAAACACAAGCGGCAAAGAACAGGGAAAAGAAGTGAAAGAGGCAGAAAGAGACAACAAAATACTGAAATGAAGGTGGAGCTTCCATCACAATTAGAAAGGGAAATGATGGAGAAAGCGCCAGCACCTGGAGAGAAAGAAATCGAGCCACCTGGGAGTGTGACCAAAGCTCTCCTTCGGGCAGTGTCCCCACAAAGAGTTGCACCCGAGAAACATGTTTCTGAAGTAGGTCAAGAAAGTGTTATCCTTCAGGAAAATTCTTCTGAGTACCAAGCAACAGCGGTACAAAACCACCCTTCTGAAATGTGCCAAGATATGGCTGAATCTGAAGACTTCTCTCCTAAAATGTGCCAAGAAATAGCTATATTTCAAGACCAGCCTTTCAAAATGTTCCGTGATATGGCTCAGCCTGAAGACGTCTCTCCTAAAACATGCCAAGAAGCCATTGCAGCCAAAGTCCTTTCTTCAGAAACATCTGAAGATACAACTGACCTGGAGGAATGCTCTCTTGAAGCACACCCCAAGCCAGATGTGCCCAAAGCCTCCACTCTTGAAACATACCAGAAAAGACCTGAGCCTGAGGAACCCGATTCTGAACCAGGTCAAGGAATAGTTGAGACTGAAAGCTTTGTTTCTAACACACAGCAAGAAATGGCTGTGCCTAAAGAGCTTTCTACAGAAATACACCAGGAAACAGTTGAACCTGAAGACTTTTCTCATAAAATGTATAAAGAAATTGCTGTGTCTAAAGCCCCCTCTCATAAAACAAACCAAGAAACATCTGTTCCTGAAAAATATCCCCCAGAAATGTACCAAGAAACACCTGGGTCTGAAGAATATTCACTTGAAATATACCAAGAAACACCAGGACCTGAAGACGGTGCACCTGAAATATACCAAGAAACAGCTGGACCTGAAGCCTATGCACCTGAAATTTACCAAGAAACACCTGGGCCTGAAGACCTCTCTACTAAGGCATATAAAGACAAAGATGTTCCTAAAGAATGCTTTCCCAAACTATACCAGGAAATAGGTGGACCCCAAGACCAGGATCCTAAAGCACACCAGGAAGATGCTAAGGATGTTTATACTTTTCCTCAAGGTATGGGTTTCTTACTGGGGTCAAGTTAGAGACACTGCCCTTTCTTAACTGCTCCCTGTTCATAATCAGAGCACCAAATAGGCGTCTCTCCCTTGGAGGACTGATTTATAGCCTTCTGTGACAATCCTGGGTTATCCCAGTTATCTCAACAGGTATCTTTGATGTCTTTGTCCAGTTTTAAGTGAAAAATGTTTATCATTCAACTGGTATCTATTTGGTATATTTCCATGTAATTTAAAGAAAATAATTGAAACTATAAGTGTATATAGTGGGTACCTATACATACTATGCATTTTGGGAAGTTTTAATAGGTGAAGAAAAATGAACCCTATGTAGAGTCAATTATGTGCAAAATATTTTGGACAATTACATTTATATTAACACAAAATCTTGGTGAATAAAGTTTTTTTTTTCTAGAAAATTAACATCTCCTGGCAAACTAAAGGCAAGTAAATTCATGGTACAAGGTACTGAGAAAGATACAAAGACATAAAATAGGATCCTGATACTAGGGAACTAGTTGTTATAGGAGTTAACAGGCTTACCTTTCTATTTCAATATTTGTCCCTGAAAAGCATAGTATTTTAAAAACAATGTGACCTTTATTCAATTTTACTTGTCTCAGGGACATAACTGAGAGCCTTGGCTCTCCTTGTTCAGTCCTGTTATCGGTGTAGAAAATGGGCTGAGCCTAGCAGTCTATCCCAAAGGAATTGTTTTCTAAAGAAATTCCTTTAGTAGCTTATTTTCTCTTCCTCCTAAAATATGAGTACAACAAAAACCTGGGCTTAAGTTGGGTTCCAAGCAATATAGGTTTTGAGGAAGTACCTTTTTAAAATTACAGTAAAAGCAGACATGTGAAACACTACCTGTATTGAGAGGAGTCCCCTGCTGGAAACGCGGCTCTAATCAACATAACACCAGATTCTCAGGGTTTTGTTCTAAACCCAGTGAGGTTAAGACAGGCAATTAATTATTTTATGCTTTTTGGCAATTAATGCTTATCTTGTTTTCTCTTTGTCTTGCCAAACAAGTAGAAATGTCTTCCTTTTTGCTGATTATAAAATTGCTATAATGATAATTATAAATTTTTATAATGATAATTATAAATTACTATAATGATAATTCATTATAATAAATTAAAGCAATATCTAAGTGACTATAAAGTGCCCTATGATACCACTTCCTATCTCTGACCCCAATGTTAAGTTTTTGTTTTAGCAAATGAGATGGTACAATATATTCTATTTTATAACCTGATTTTTTCACATGCCATGTATATTGTTGCCATCCTAATGACATCTTTGTAACAGTCGTCCAGTATTATGTTATATATACAGCAATTTATCCAACCAATCCTTATGATGATAAACACCTAGGTTACTGCCAAGTTCTACTATTATAACAATGATCAATGAACATCATGGGAAGTAACAGTTGTTTAAAATTCATTATAGCACTTTCTATCTGCCAAACTCTCTATTAAACATTTTTTGTGAATTACTTTATTCAATGTTAGAAACCCGAGTGGATGAATAATATGTCCCTATTTTATAGATAAGGAAACTAAGGTACTGGAAGCTTAAGTTGGTCTGATTACTTCCTTGGATAAATTCCTAGAAATTGAATTGCTGGGCCAAAGCGTACCAGCATTTAAAGTCTGGATATATTCAATCAGACTAGCCCAAATGTAGCAATTCACAGAACCAAGAATTTATGTAAGTGCCTAGTCCCCATGCCCTCGCCAACACTGCACATGATTATGTTTTAAAAATCTGCACTTATCTGCTAGATTTTTAAAGACCAACCAACCTAATTGTTTTAATTTCTACTTTTATTGATGACCTATGGCTTACTTTTAAGATTATTATGAATGTAAGTTTTTCCTTTTGAGAATCACCTGTTTGAATACTTGCTCCATTTTATATTTTGGATATCGATCTTTTTGATTAAAAATCTCTTAAAATAATAGTTATTAAATCTTTGCCTACATATATAAGTTGAGTCATAAACATTTTTATTCTTGTTTGTGGTTTAACTTTGTTTATAGAGATTTGGACATCTTATATGACCAAAATTTTAATGTTAGTTTTTAGTTACTCAAACTTGCCATGATTTTAGTTTTTAATGATACAAATCTGTCAGTCTTTTTCTTTATGTCTTCTAGTCTGTGGTCTGCTTAGAAAGGCTTTTAAAATCTTAAGATTAAAAGAAATATCCTATGTTTCTACAACATTTATTGTATCTTAATATTGAAATCTTTAATTCATCTGAGATTTGTTTCTGTGCAAAGTGTGAGGTAGTTTTTTTTTCTCCAAATGGATAGCCAGTTGTCCCAGTACTGTTCATTGAATCTATTTTCATATTTTTTTTTATTTTACAGAAATGAAGGAAAGTCCCAAAGCAGAAGAACCAGAGATAATAGAAATTACAAATGTGCCTCAAGAGAGTAACCCAGAAAATGACATCTATAGTTATGTTTTGTTTTAATAATGTTCAACTGTCATAGTCCTCCAACAAAATACACATCTTAGTACATCATATGTATGATTTTCTCAAAATATGGTAGAAATCTCTATAATATTCATTAATATTTTAACAGTATCTCCCCACCTATAGATATATAGACTATATCTGAAAGCGAGAATTAATGTTTTTTCTCAGGCTCTACCACATAGACAATATTTTGCTAGTGTGTATGTGTGTGCACATATGTGTATGTATGTGTAATCTGGGGAGAGGACAGTGGTGGGAACAGACTTAATAGTTTTACTCCCCTTAAGAATTAATCAAAGAAATGTTTGCTCTTGGAGGAAATTATCAAGCCCTCCTTTTTTCCATTTTTAAGGCTGAGCAATTAAAATTTGGGGAAGTATATTGCTTTCTTGTAAACTTTGATTAATTATTAATGTGACAATAGTATAAAAATTTTATGCAGGCTTAAGTTAGCTTTTAGTAATTTAATAATTTTAACAATTCTTATCATTCTAGGACTTCTTTAAAGCTATTTTGGAGTGATGTATGTAGTTGCAGATTTGAATTTTGATTTTCTATTTTTACTTTTAAAATATTGTAATTGTGCAAAATGTACATTAAATCATTAGTACATGTTTAACTGTGTGGACAGCATCATGGTAAGCACTATGAGGGGCAGAAGACCTATAACACATAGTCCTTACCTACTAGGAGTTTAATCTAGTCTTGTGGAAGAATAAAACAGAAAACAATTACAAAAGAAGAGAGTAATGCTAATGCTCTTTGGATAGAAGACACAACCAAGGAAATATTCACTTTTTTGCCGGAGTGACCTGAAAAAATTACACGAGTGGAGCCTTGAAAGTTGGAGAAGATTTGTATTATAGGTGAGGATAGCAGCTTTATTATTGTTTGTGACACAAAGACGGGTGAATTCAAGAACTGCATGCAATGTAGTACAGTTAATGCAGGGTCCATGTGGAATAGCAGAATTAAAGTTTGGCAAGAATCCATCTAGCCTTACCTTGGGCTACCCTCCTCTCATTGTGGGTGCAACGGTTATTCTTTAAGATACATGAATCTTATGATTAAATCTAATATGAAGTGTGATAAGATCCAAAGCTTTAATTGATTTTCAGAAGGATCTTTCACTCAAATGAAAGATTAAGAATCATTATACCGGGACACGCCCCCCACCTCCTGCCCCGGTGGTTCAGTGACTAAGAATCTGCCTTCCAGTGTAGGGGATGCAGTTTGATCCCTGGTCAGGGAATTAAGATCCCATATGCCACGGGGCACCTAAGCCTGAACACCCAACAAAGATCCTCTGGGCTGCAACTAAGAAAAAAAAAAAAAAAGAATCATTATACTGAGGAGTGTTTCTCAAAGTGTAGGCAGATACCTATTTTGAGTCATTTAGGGTTTGGGTTTTTTTTTAGGCAGATTCCTAGATCCTACCTCTAGAGAAAAGGTTGTATCATAAACTACAAATAATCACATATAATTGTTATTTAGATAATCATATATCCTCTAGACAGGATAATAAAAATTGCAAATCATATAATGAAAGTGCTACATATTTAAGTTCCTGCTTTCCATAAGGAGAACTTTTTCCTATAAATCCAGTAACAATCTACTTCATCAATGTCTGCAAGTCTGCTATGCATTTCAGAACATGTCACACTTGGTACCGTATTTTTGGCGTGACTATCATTGTATATGACATCTAAGGCCAAGAAGGCAAATATCTCTGTTGGGCCACAAAGCGACTATCACTTTTAGCAACACCCCCATCTAGTGGAAAATTGCAGCCATTACGGCCCCAGTTTTACATCGTGCAAAGAGCTCAACAGTTCTCAACTTACTTTTGTTTCATAGCTGCCCAGAACTGTTCCCTCCTGAAAACAGAATAAAAGTATTCTTTTCCGAATTTCACGTGGAAAAAACCTATCAGAGGACATGCAGGGGTATGAATTTTATCAGTTTTAAAAGTTTTTGTTTTAAAACCCACAATCCTCTCTTTAAATATTTGACTCCTTCTGATGGTTATTTTCTGATAGTGGTCTATTAATTAATGACAAATGAACATGTTTAGGAACAGCTTTTCATGGTTGTTAAACTTTTAAATCTGTGGAGTTTTATGATCTTGAATAATTTGTTTTGCAGGCAATATGTCTCCCTCCCCTAGCCCAAGAAAAAACAGGATGAAAAACTCAGAAGTAGAATTAAGTATACAGAGAAACTTTATAAATATACAGGTGGGAGACGAGGTTACAATTAAGTAGGTAAGAGGCCTTGGTGGCTTAGATGGTTAAGAATCTGCCTGCAATGCAGGAGACCTGGGTTCAGTACCTGGGTGGGGAAGATGCCCTAGAGAAAGGAATGGCTACCCACGGTGCATGAGGTCACAAAGAGTCAGACACAACTGAGCGACTAACACACACACACACACACACACACACACACACACGTAAGAGGCCAGGCTAGCGCTGCAGGGTTAACTGGTAACAACTGAGCGACTAACACACACACACACACACACACACACA
>SJYA01001317.1:126787-165670 GCA_006410615.1 Neotragus moschatus | reverse complement strand
TTTTTTTTTTTTTTTGTCTGATAAAGCCTGATCTCTCTATTTTGTTCTAAATCAAACTGAGTTACAATATCTTGAGAAACTAACAAATCAAAATAAAGTTGTTATAAAGATCTCTAGAGACTTTGCTCCCCGCACCCACGTATGTGTATATATTTAATCCTGATTCCAAAATGGTGACTTTAGGATTTCTTTGGATGCCTTTGTATCAGAAAAGAAAGTCATTCTCTGAAGTCCAAGAAAAATAACTTAATTACTGGTTTATTTCTTATTTATTCTATGGCCGTTCACTGAGAACTACCGTGAGTGGGGTTTCAGTGGTAGAATGAGATTAAACTGGATGCAGTTCTTGTTGCCAGTCATAGTTGTGGAGGAAGAAGACACAAGCACATTGTTGTATTGCAGTCAGATAAATAGAGTAATTAAGTCTGTACACAATTCCTGTGTGAGCACCACACGGGAAGCAGCTTTAAGAACGTATTGCCCATGGGTGATTTTAGCGATGTGATCCCAGATAGCTGAAGATTTATGATCAGCATAACCAAATTAGACGCCTGTCAACATGACACGGGCTTTCCTAATCATAACCATAAATCTTAATAGCTGATTGATCATGGTTTTGAAATGAGCCCTGCTGCCTGTAGATACTTGCAGAGTCATTTGTGGCTCATGACAGTGCATTCCGGAAACAAACTGGGTTGTCTTTGAGGTTACCTAGAACCTCTTGGGGAAGTATTTTCAATTTGATTTGTAAAAGCTTTTTATTTCAAGATAATTATAGGTTCACGTGTGTGCTAAGTTGCTTCAATGTGTTCGATGCGCTGTAGCCCGCTAAGGTCCTCTGTCCATGGGAATTCTCCAGGCAAGAATACTAGAGTGGGTTGCTATGCCTTCCTTCAGGGGATCTTCCCCACTCAGGGATCAAACCCTCATCTCCTGTATTGCAGGTAGATTCTTTACCGCTGAGACACCGGGGAAGCCCTATAAATTCATAGGAAATTGCAAAAATAGTGCCGGAGGCCCATGACCCCTTCACCTAGCTTCTTCTCATGGTAACATCTTACATAACTATGGTATAATGTTAAAACTAGGAAACTGACATTGATAACAATCCATCCTTTATTTTGATTTTGAATTCTTATCTCTTAAAATCACTTTGAGACTGAGTGACTTCCCTGGTGGCTCAGATGGTAAAAGCATCTGCCTACAATGTGGGAAACTTGGGTTCAACCCCTGGGTTGGGAAGATCCCCTGGAGAAGGAAATGGCAACCTACTCCAGTACTCTTGCCTGAAAAATCCCATGGATGGAGGAGCCTGGTAGTAGTCTACAATCCATGGGGTTGCAAAGAGTCAGACACAACTGAGTGACTTTGCTTTCACTTTCAGGTCTTGAAACACAAAATGTTGATATTTAATATGGAGAAAATAACTCTGAGGACCATACCAGTCAACTTTCTAGCAAGAGGACTCTTCCGTTGTTTGCAGTTTTAATATATATTCTCAGGGTTTTAGAACTAAAACCCTAAATATAATCCAGCTTAGTTCTCTGCCAGCTCATCAGTCTCTTCAGTATTCCCAGTGTTTGGCCTTTTTCTCCCTGCATAAGCCCCTCAATGATGACCCTTCACCCCTGCCCTACGTAGCTGATTATTAAAGGATTCTTCCTTTACCTGAGATCAGATCTGTTCTCTGATAACTACACTCTGTGGCAAGGCCATAGAGGGTGAGGCAGATCACCCTCTCGTGTTTTTTTCTTTAGCTGTTTCTCACACAACAAGTTCTGCAGCTTCTGCTGTTGCTGCTGCTGCTGCTAAGTTGCTTCAGTCGTGTCCGATTCTGTGTGACCCCATAGACGGCAGCCTGCCAGGCTCCCCCGTCCCTGGGATTCTCCAGGCAAGAATACTGGAGTGGGTTGCCAGTTCCTTCTCCAATGCATGAACATGAAAAGTGAAAGTGAAGTTGCTCAGTCATGTCTGACTCTTCACGACCCCATGGACTGCAGCCCACCAGCCTCCTCCATCCATGGGGTTTTCCAGGCAAGAGTACTGGAGTGGGGTGCCATGCAGCCTCTACCCACCCCCAATCCTTGAGTCCCCCATGTGAGTTTTTGTCTCTAGGCGAGAAAATGTCCCGTTGTGAGGAAGTTCATATCTCTAGGTTATGAACTTCCATCCCTCAGCAAGAGAAGTAATTGGCAGTAAACCTTCCAATCCTTTTCATCTCGGGACCTTTTTCTAAAGAAAGGAACACGAATGACATCCACCTTCCAGGTTAGCCTTGGCTTTCCTGGTGCCTGTAGGGGGAGCCTTGAGAGCTGATAATTTTCACTAGCTTGAGGAATAACTCCAGGAGCTCAAGCTGTTCAGGTAATTTTGGCTTTCCCCCCATCTGCCCCAGCTCTTTAGAACAGTAACTAGCACAGGGAATGCTGATACTTGTCAATCACATATATATAGAGAGGAAAAGGATGAGTGCCATTTATTACATTTTAAAATTGTAGTTGGCTTAAGGTGTGAGATGGATCATTCCAGTGTGTGGAGGATGGAATTAGCGAAACCCATAAGCCTTTGACTGTGTGGATGACAATAAACTGGAAATTCTGAAAGAGATTGGAATACCTGACCTGCCTCTTGGGAAACCTGTATACAGGTCAGGGAGCAACAGTTAGAACTGGACATGGAACAACAGACTGGTTCCAAATAGGAAGAGAAGTGGGTCAGGGCTGTATATTGTCACCCTGCTTATTCAACTTATATACAGAGTACATCATGAGAAACACTGGGCTGGAAGAAGCACAAGCCAGAATCAAGATTGCCGGGAGAAATGTCAATAACCTCAGATATGAAGATGACACCACCTTTATGGCAGAAAGTAAAGAGGAACTAAAAAGCCTCGTGATGAAAGTGAAAGAGGAGAGTGAAAAAGTTGGCTTAAAGCTCAACATTCAGAAAACGAAGATCATGGCATCTGGTCCCATCACTTCATGGTAAATAGGGGGGGAAACAGTGGAAACAGTGACAGACTTTATTTTGGGGGGCTCCAAAATCACTGCAGATGGTGATTGCAGCCATGAAATTAAAAGACACTTCCTCCTTGGAAGGAAAGTTATGACCAACCTAGATAGCACATTAAAAAGCAGAGACATTACTTTGCCAACAAAGGTCCATCTAGTCAAGGCTATGGTTTTTCCAGTGGTCATGTATGGATGTGAGAGTTGGACTGTGAAGAAAGCTGAGTACAGAAGAACTGATGCTTTTGAACTGTATTGGAGAAGACTCTTGAGAGTCCCTTGGACTGCAAGGAGATCCAACCAGTCCATCCTAAAGGAGATCAGTCCTGAGTGTTCATTGGAAGGACTGATGCTAAAGCTGAAACTCCAATACTTTGGCCACCTCATGTGAAGAGTTAACTCCTTAAAAAAGACCCTGATGCTGGGAGGGATTGGGGGGCAGGAGGAGAAGGGGACAACATAGGATGAGATGGTTGGATGGCATCAATGGACATGAGTTTGGGTAAACTTAGGAGTTGGTGATGGACAGGGAGGCCTGGGGTGCTGCGATTCATGGGGTCACGAAGAGTCGGACATGACTGAGTTACTGAACTGAACTGAATTGATGAGCCATTTGTTTATCAAGCTCTTGTTGGTAGTTTTCTTTTTATGATATCCCAAAGGATGAAGGTGCCATTATAATGAAATCTGTATTGGTTACTGCACTTTTAGTGGGTCCTTGGCACTGGGCTGCTTGCTTTCCCTGCATTGACCAGGGGTTAAATGATGTGCTCAGGCTCACACAGCTGGTCAGCCAGGCACTGAGGATGTCATCCCTGTCATCCAACTTGGTCCTGGAGTTGGCTCCCTTCCCAGCGTGGCCCTCATACCTTCCCCTGTGCAGGGGCAGATGCTCAGCTGACTCTGCTGCTTTATTTGAGGTTCCATATGCTTCACTGGAGAAGGAAATGGCAGCCTACTCCAGTATTCTTGCCTGGAGAATTCCATGGAGAGAAGAGCCTAGCAGGCTACAGTCCATGGGGTCGCAAAGAGTTGGACAGGACTGAGCAACTAACACAGATGCTTCATAAGCACAGCGTGCTTCACCTTAGAGTGATGTTCATGGGACCATCTAAATGAAGAGGGAGGAGAATAAGGGCAGACATGCCCATTCCCACTAGATGTGCCTGGCACCTCCGCAGCATGGGAGATGTGGAGAGCTCTGTGACTGGCCTCAGAAAGTTCACGCACTGCTTTCTGCTCGGCCCTGTGCTACCTGTGTGACCTTGGGTGAGTCACTGAGCCCATCTCCACCTCCCTGACCTTACGGAGTTGTTGTTACAAGGATAATGCTTGGGCAAGTATTTTCTAAACTCTTCCGTGGTCTGTAAACTTAGGTCATTTTAATTTTATCTTTTAAGAGACAGACTCACAGATTGATTTATTTTTGCTGTGCTGGGCTTTGTTGCTTTGCATGGGCTTTCCTCTAGTTGTGGTGAACAGGGACTACTCTCTAATAGTCCTCTCATTTCAGTCGCTTTTCTGCAGTGAAGGCTTCTCGTTGCAGTGGCTTCTCTTGTTGGGGAGCACAGGCTCTAAGGTGTGAGGGCTCAGTAGCTGTGGCCCATGGGTCCAGTTGCTCTGAGGCATGTGGGATCCTTCCAGACCTGGAATCAAACCTGTGTCCTCTGCATTGGTAGGTGGACTCCCCAACCACTGGAGCACCAGGGAAGTCCAACTTAGGTCATTTTTAAATTGTACCTGTCATCATCAACATGCTTTCTCTGACAGTCTGCTCTGGCTTACCTGACTGATAAGGAGACTTAGGAGAATCAAGGGGTGCTTAAAGTCCAACGTATGGAAGGCCTTATTTTATTATTATTATCATTACAGAATTTTCTTTTAAAGGACTTCTTTTAGCCAGTTATAGGATGTTTTGCTAAGGGAACTGTCACAAAGTGCCCCCATCTGAAGGACCCAGGTGACTTTATGCCACCTGCCCACCTGGCTCTCCGTCCTGAAATCGTACATGTACCAGGAGCTGCCTTCACTGCCTGCACGCCACCCCCAGCTCAGGCCCTTCTTCATGCATGATCCTTCTCAGCACTCTTTCTCTCCTGCCTTCTTTCCTAATGCCAGCCCAGGTAGTCTGCACTTCTTTTGTGTGAAAGTAGAATTGTAATCATATAGTGTAGTTATCAAGGTGAGTTCTACCTCTCTGACAGAAAAGAGGTGAGTCGTAAGAATTAAAGCTCAGTGAAATACAATAAGGATTTTTGGCCATTGTTAAAAATAAGGTTCCTCATCTAGGTAGTTATCAAACGATCCTTGTTATTCTGCTGTCTGCCCCTTCTCTTGCCTCTGTGAGTTACCAGAAGTGCAACTCACAGAGAACTCAAGATTTAGGTCAGTGCATGTGAATGTAAGTGACAAGCACAAGAGAAGCCTTTCTCAGTGCCCACAGGAGTTGGGGGAAGAGACGGAAACTCAGTGGTACACTC
The DNA here is from genome assembly GCA_006410615.1 of Neotragus moschatus. Lineage (NCBI taxonomy): Eukaryota > Metazoa > Chordata > Mammalia > Artiodactyla > Bovidae > Neotragus > Neotragus moschatus. The sequence continues at coordinate 160,182 of SJYA01001317.1, read as the reverse complement.
TCTCTACTGATGGAGGGGGCTGCTTGGCCTATGAACTTATGCCACACAAACCAGTCAAGTTTGGGCCCATGTATATTTACGTTGTGTTGACAAAAACAGTAGGATTGGATGTAATACAGTTCCCCACCTCTTCTACCTTGTAGATAACTGGAGAATTCTTTTCAGATTCTTCACTAATTCTTCATGCAATTCAAGATATATAAAACTTTTTAATTCGGTGTTAACAAATTTTACTTTTTAAAAAATTACCCACATGCTAAACACTGAAGAAGTGTAATTCTTCACAGTGGTGTAGATGTTACGGTTTGCAAAGCCATTTAAAATATATTGACTCATTTGGTATCTTAGCAACATTTTGGGTGGATTTTGTTTCTGGGTGCTAAGCTGGGAGCCTAACTGGTATTTCAAACAGGGCACAGCAGACCATAGTCTGAAGGCCCAATTTAGCCCACAGCCTGTTTTTGTGCAGCTTAAGAGACAAGATTGGTCTTTACTTTTTAAAAAGATTGTAAACAAAAACAAACAGAACCAGTGACAGAGATCATGGCCTGCAAAGCTGAAAATACTTGCCATCTGGCCCTTGACAGAAATTTACGGACCTTGACGTAGAACATTGTTTCTCTGAGAGGGTGTTTTGAGTTCTAGAAAAATTATTTATGAAATAGGTTTTTGAGTTATCACATGCTTCTAAATCATGGACTGTACATTTTGGAAAGATTTAGTCATATAGCCACATGAGAAAATTTACCAGTACAACATAAATAGTAAACTGTTACAGTGTTCTATTGATACATGTAAAACAGGATTATAACAAATCCATGTTTACACATATGTAGAAACTTCTAGAAGGATAAATACAGGTATGCTAACAACGGCTGCTTGGTGGGGAGGCATGTTCTCTGGTGGCTAAGGGAACTTTCCACTTTCTTCTCTACAGTATACTGTAGATTTTTTTCTAATCATGAGCATATTACTTTTATTTATTCTTTGGCTGTGCTGGGTCTTTGTTGCTGCCATGGGCTTTCTCTAGTTGCAGCAAGCATAGGCTGCTTTCTGTTTGTGTTCATAGACTCTTCACTGTGGTGGCTTCTCAGTACAGAAAATGGGCTCTGGGGTGAGTGGGTTTCAGTAGTTGCAGCACTTGGTCTTAGTAGTTGTGGCACATGGGTTGCTCCATGGCATGTGGCGTCTTCCTGGACCAGGGATCAAGCCTCTGTCCCCTGCATTGGTGGGTGGACTCTTAACCACTGGATCAGTAGGGAAGTCTTGCATATGTTGTTTTTTTATGTGGAGCATAAGGAGAATAAAATGTCCTAACTTAAATAAGTTCAGTTATATAAATATGAAACTATATATCTTTGTCCTCTCCCCCCAAAAAAATATCTGGTAAATATTGTTAGAGACATTTTTTTTCTCCTAGAGCATCACGTGTGGATCAGAGAACCAGAAACCACTCAGGTCACACATCAGCTGTGGAGCTGAGCCATTTGGGGCAGGTAAAGTGGCTGGGGCTGGGCAACTTGTTCCCAAGTATGCACTGACCTTTTCTTCCCAGAGAAGGTTTTGGATAAAGCATTGTGCCTCCAGGCAGAAGACAGGCGCCTATATGGATGGTATTTCTGGCAGAGGGCTGAGCTGCTGAGAGCACCTTAGACCCATACTCGCCAAACCTGTGCAGTTCATCCAGTCTGGAAGAAGGAATGGGTCTCTGCTTGCAGGATGCATTTATGTGTCAGCTACACCCACAAGCTCTCTGTCTACTTGCATTTAGTGAGTTCACAGGCCATGTGATGGATGGGGGTTGCTCTGCCTGGGTCCCCAGGGCCGGCCCTTACCCACTGTCAGGATGGGAATTCTGAGCTCAGTCAGCAGGAAAGGAAAGGCTAAGAACTGGGAATTAGATGTTCCCTTAGATCAAGGGGCGGAGAAGGCAATGGCACCCCACTCCAGTACTCTTGCCTGAAGCATCCCATGGACAGAGGAGCCTGGTGGGCTGCAGTCCATGAGGTCGCTAAGAGTCAGACACAACTGAGCGACTTCACTTTCACTTCTCACTTTCATGTATTGGAGAAGAAAATGGCAGCCCACTCCAGTGTTCTTGCCTGGAGAATCCCAGGGACAGGGGAGCCTGGTGGGTTGCCGTCTGTGGGTTCACACATGGTCGGACACGACTGAAGTGACTTAGCAGCAGTAGCAGTAGATTAAGGGGAGATGGAAGTAGGGCAGACTAGGAGGATGGGCAGGCTGGCACAGTGGCAGGTAGCAGAGCTGAGTCTGTTGGTGCTGGTGGAGTAGGGCTGTTGACAGGTTGGAGGCTCAGGATCTACCTGGGTTGGGGAGGAATTGAGGTCTGAGAGAACTGGCAGAGCCAAGGCAGGATGGAGTCCTAGAGGGGTTAGGTGGGTTATCCAGGGACTTTAGGGACAAGAAATCAGGAACCCTCTCATATCAGAGCTGGAGACTCTTATTCCTTAGTTCTTTGCCCAGCATCCTATATTTGCCAAGATAAAAGATCACATTCAAAGCTACCTTATGTATAGAAGGACAACACGAGTAAGAAGTGCTTGGAAACAAGGCAAGGGGGAAACCAAGCAACATAACGTGGGCTGATTGGTGAAGCCATGCACAGACTGTCTGCTGGTCCTATGGTGGGAGGAGCTTGGCCATCAGAGCTTGCCCTCTCTTCCTCTTGGGATCCTACTACATGGACAAGCCTGGGTTAGCCTACTGGATGATTAGGGATACATGGCTGAGTCTCAGCAGACATCAAACTGGTCACCAGACATATAAGTGAAGCTATTCTACATCATCCAACTCTGAGTTGGCCTAGATGGCCCAGCCAACACACAGAATCATGAGGGGGAAACTTGTTCATTTTTTTATGTCTCTGTTTTTAGGATTATTTGGTGTAAAACAAAAGCTAGCTTATGCATTTAACTACCACACTCTTGAGAGGAGCAGTGGAAGATGGGAGTTTATTTAGCAGGAGTGTTAACATGACAAAATGCCTAAATGAAAAAGGGGTTTTTAAGGCAGGATAGATTTTTGTGATGAAAGTCATGAAAAAGTAATAATAGCTAACATGTTAGGTACTGGAGTTAAGAGTATTAGTATGGATTATCTCATTATAAGGAAAGATACTGTTATCTCTCTTGTGCAGATGAGAAGCTGAGGCTCAAGGACATTAAATTACAAGGTTTCATGGTTAGAAAGCAAGAAAATTTAGGACGTAAATCCTGAGTCTATCAGACTGCACAAACAACATTTTAAATACTAATAACTCCAAGGTTTCCAGCCCAGAAACATTTTTATTGTTGTTCAGTCACTAAGTTGTATCCAACTCTTTGTGACCCCATGGACTGTAGCCCCACCAAGGCTCCTCTGTCTGTGGGATTTCCCAGGCAAGAATGCTGGAGTGGGTTGCCATTTCCTTCTTCAGGAGATCTTCCCAACTCAGGGATCAAACTTGTGTCTCCTGAATTGATAGGCAGTTTCTTTACCACTGTGCCACCCGGGAAGACCTTCCAGGGTAGAAGAATCTACAAATGGTGGTTCCATAAACTCCAGTGGAAGAGCCATAAAGTGAAACTAAAACCAAGTACACCACCTCTCTCCCTCAAATCACATCTCTGATTTCTGGATAAACATTTAGTGAACCCACGCAGTTGTTTCTGCTCCCTGCTAAAATCCCAATTGTAGCAAAAAGGGAAAATTAAACCCAAAGCAGAAATCAAGGAAACAGGAAATTAAAAGTAAAAACCAGTAAAACCAAAAGCTGGTTATTTTGGGTCAATTTGATAAACTTCTTTCTAGACTGATCAGAAAAAAAAAACATCAATTAACAGTATTAGAAATGAGACGTGACACCTCTGTAGATTGTGCTGATATTTAAAGGGAATATTATGAACAACCTTGTGCCAATTTTAAAAACGTCGGTGAAATGACTAAAAACTATGAATATACAAATTACAAAAACTGACTAAAGAAATAAATAACTTGAAGCGCCTTTATATCTATTAAAGGAGTAAAAATTGTAGTTAAAAACCTTTTCTCACAGAAAACTTCAGGTGCAGATTACTTCCCTGGTGAATTCTATCAAATATTTAAGGAAGAAAAAAAATTTCTAAATAAGCTCTTAAAATCCTGAAAATGAGGGAGTACTTTCCAACTCATTCTATGACCCCAACATTACTGTGATGCCAAAACCAGACAAAAATATTGCAAGAAAGAAAACTATAGACCACTATCTCTCATTTGCAAAAATTCCAAACAAAATTTTAGGAAATTTAATACAACCACATATTAGAGGATAATATATCATGACCAAGTAGGGCTTACCCCAGGAATGTCTAGTTGGTTTTAACATTAAATAACATAATTCACCATATTTACTAACTGAAAAAGAAAAACTCTATGCTTGTTTTGATAGATGCTGAAAAAACATTTGACCAAATAGCCAATCTGGTAACAACTGTCAGAAAACCAGGAACTGAATGGAACTTCCTCAGTCTGATAAAGGGCATCTACAAAAAAATCTATAGCCAACATCATACTTAGTGTGAAAGACTGAATGCTTCCCAGACTAAGATCAAAAACAAGACAAGGATGTCTATACATACCACTTCTATCCAGTATTGTACTGCAGGTACTAGCTAATGCAGTAAGGTAAGAAAAAGAAAAAGCACACAGAAAGGGAGAAATACAATTTTCCTTAATTACAGGTGATACATCTATGTAGAAAGTCCTAAATAGTCAACAGAAAAAGCCACAGGACTAATAAGTGAGTTTAACAAAAGTTATATGGAATATAAGGTCAAAACCCCCCAAAATTTTAAATTAAAAAAGTTAAAAAAATTTCTTTTGCTGCACCACATGGCTTCCAAGGATCTTAGTTGCCCAAGCAGGGATCAAACCCAGGCCCATGGCAGTGAAAGTCCTAACCAGTGGACCACCAGGAATTTCAAACAAAAATAAATTTTATCTCTCTATATTAGCAGTGAACAATTGGAAACTTAAAATAGCATTTATGTAAAAATATGAAATAGAGATAAAATTTATCAAAATATGTGTAATATCTGTACACAGAAAATTACAGAACTTTGCCAAGGGAAATTGAAGAAGGCCTAAATACATTGAGAGATTACAGTGTTCATGAATTAGGGAACATGGTATCATTAAAATAAAATATCAGCTCTCCTCAAATTGATTTATGGATGGAAGGAAATGGAGCAGGCAGACTCTGAGCCAAGGAGAACTTCAATGGGAAATCCTGAGACTGGCTCTGCATCTCTACCTCCAGTATCAGCCTCAGGCCATCAGCAAGCTACTCTTGAAGGCTTGGCCATTCCAGACCTTGGGCAACCAGCACTCTGCAGGGGGGAGGACAATTCCTCGTTCACTGGGCCCCATTGACCACTCGGACGTCCAGTTTCTGTGCATCTCCCAGCTCAGTGGCTCTCAGGACATCCTTCAATTGTGGCTCAGGAGCTGCAGTCTTCTTGGACTTCTTCCCTGGACTTTTTGGCCTTCAAAGGAATTCCTAAATTAATCACCAACATCCTTTTCCTAAAGTAGAAAGAAGATGCTCCCCTCCAGACCTCTTCCTCTCTTTTCTCTGCCTCTGGATCTCTGCTCCTCCGTGACGAGTCTGTTGGGACATGACTCCATTCTCATCTCTTGGGTTATGTCCTGCCATTAGTTGAGTTGGAGTGACTCCAGACTGCTTCTCTCGTCCCCCATACATTCCCACTCTGCCACAATCTGTCCATGATGATGAGTATGAAAACAAAAAGTTTGTCTGCTCTTCTCCTAGACTTAAGGTTCTGTGTGGACCATGGCCAACATCTCAGGGCCATCTGAGCTTCCTTGTTCACAACTGAGGGACTGGGAGAGGACTGTCCAAGATGGGGGCTGAACTTTTGTGATCAGCTTGTATCTTGACCTGCCAAGGGTTTCTCCCTCAGCTTAGCCATCCCTCATCCCATGGGCAGCTGAGAGAGAAAAGTGGGCTGAGGAAGAGGCCATGATTGAGTCTCTATTAGCTAAATGGTTTATGAACTCAAGGAGCTTGAGAGGTAAGCCCTAACTTTGCTGTACCCCAAACCATATTATCTGGGCTTCTGGTGCTTGTCTAGTGTCTGGATCAGGCAGGAAAACTTCCAAGAGGGTAGTTCCCTGATGGAACAGTGGATAAGAATCCACCTGCCTATATAGGGGACATGGGTTTGATCCCTGGTCCAGAAAGATTCCATGTGCTGCAGAGCAACTAAGCCCGTACTGCACAGTGAATGAGCCCAAGCTTTAGAGTCTTCAAGCTGCAACTCCTGAACCCCATCTGCCTAGAGCCTGTGCTCTGCAACAAGAGAAGCCACCACAATGAGAAGCCCATGCACTGCAACAAAGAGTAGCCCCTGCTCACCACAACTAAAGCCCCCACACAACAATGAAGACCCAGCACAAACCATAAAGAAGTAATTTTTTAAAAAGTTCCCAAGAGGTATTCAGATGATGCTCCTGACTCCCAGGAGGAGTCAGTGTACAGGTGGCCACACGCCATGAACTACACTCACCTATAGGGCTCCTGCCAGAGTCATCTACTCCTTGTCTAGGTGAATCTTCAGGGTGTTTTCCAGTTGCCTCTGACCTGATTTCTCCCTTGAATCCTCAGGTGACATACCAAGTCACTCCCTGTCTCCTCAGAGTCAGACCCTGTACTCCTCACAGAGTGGCTTTCTAAAAACCTAGGTTGTTTGAGACCTCTTCCTGAGGCAACATGCCAGGGTTCTTGTGGGTCACTTTGCCAGCACTTTCACATGGAAATTTCCTGGTTCCCTCAGTGTCCTGTGGCCAAGATTCCTCCTTGCTGCTTTGCCCCCTACCTGCNCTCTCTTTTCTCTGCCTCTGGATCTCTGCTCCTCCGTGACGAGTCTGTTGGGACATGACTCCATTCTCATCTCTTGGGTTATGTCCTGCCATTAGTTGAGTTGGAGTGACTCCAGACTGCTTCTCTCGTCCCCCATACATTCCCACTCTGCCACAATCTGTCCATGATGATGAGTATGAAAACAAAAAGTTTGTCTGCTCTTCTCCTAGACTTAAGGTTCTGTGTGGACCATGGCCAACATCTCAGGGCCATCTGAGCTTCCTTGTTCACAACTGAGGGACTGGGAGAGGACTGTCCAAGATGGGGGCTGAACTTTTGTGATCAGCTTGTATCTTGACCTGCCAAGGGTTTCTCCCTCAGCTTAGCCATCCCTCATCCCATGGGCAGCTGAGAGAGAAAAGTGGGCTGAGGAAGAGGCCATGATTGAGTCTCTATTAGCTAAATGGTTTATGAACTCAAGGAGCTTGAGAGGTAAGCCCTAACTTTGCTGTACCCCAAACCATATTATCTGGGCTTCTGGTGCTTGTCTAGTGTCTGGATCAGGCAGGAAAACTTCCAAGAGGGTAGTTCCCTGATGGAACAGTGGATAAGAATCCACCTGCCTATATAGGGGACATGGGTTTGATCCCTGGTCCAGAAAGATTCCATGTGCTGCAGAGCAACTAAGCCCGTACTGCACAGTGAATGAGCCCAAGCTTTAGAGTCTTCAAGCTGCAACTCCTGAACCCCATCTGCCTAGAGCCTGTGCTCTGCAACAAGAGAAGCCACCACAATGAGAAGCCCATGCACTGCAACAAAGAGTAGCCCCTGCTCACCACAACTAAAGCCCCCACACAACAATGAAGACCCAGCACAAACCATAAAGAAGTAATTTTTTAAAAAGTTCCCAAGAGGTATTCAGATGATGCTCCTGACTCCCAGGAGGAGTCAGTGTACAGGTGGCCACACGCCATGAACTACACTCACCTATAGGGCTCCTGCCAGAGTCATCTACTCCTTGTCTAGGTGAATCTTCAGGGTGTTTTCCAGTTGCCTCTGACCTGATTTCTCCCTTGAATCCTCAGGTGACATACCAAGTCACTCCCTGTCTCCTCAGAGTCAGACCCTGTACTCCTCACAGAGTGGCTTTCTAAAAACCTAGGTTGTTTGAGACCTCTTCCTGAGGCAACATGCCAGGGTTCTTGTGGGTCACTTTGCCAGCACTTTCACATGGAAATTTCCTGGTTCCCTCAGTGTCCTGTGGCCAAGATTCCTCCTTGCTGCTTTGCCCCCTACCTGCGCTGCTAAGTTGCTTCAGTTGTGTCTGACTCTGTGCGACCCCATAGACAGCAGCCCACCAGGCTCCCCCATCCCTGGGATTCTCCAGGCAAGAACACTGGAGTGGGTTGCCATTTCCTTCTCCAATGCATGAAAGTGAAAAATGAAAGTGAAGTTGCTCAGTCGTGTCCAACTGTTTGCGACCCCATGGACTGCAGCCCACCAGGCTCCTCCATCCATGGGATTTTCCAGGCAAGAGTACTGGAGTGGGTTGCCATTGACTTCTCCAACAGAGGACTCTGAAGATTCATAATTCCCTGCCTGTTTGCCCCAAGGCTGTCTCTGTACCAGGTGGGCCCAGTGTTGGATGAAACTCTGAAAGGTGGTGCTCAAGATGCCCCCAGATCTCAATGCTAGTAGGAGATTCTCCAGCCAGGATGGAGCCTGGTACTTGGGGGCAAAGAGTCCACGTTATACTGAGGAATGTTGGGAGTAAGAGGATGAAAGTTTTCCTGAGATCTTTGGATCAGGAGTTCCAGCTGCTTATGCTATAAGTGCTGCTCTGGGAGTTAGGCCTGAGAGACTGTACTTCATCCCGGGGTTCAGAGAAGGACACTGCACAGGCCCTGTCAGGGGTGACAGAGTAGGAGAGAGGTTGAATGTAAGCCTGAGTTAGGGGTGGGGTTCAAGATCAGAGTGGGCTGGGGCTACAGTGGGGATCCTTTAGGCAGAATATGGGCTAAGAATCTACTGAGTAAGACAGAGACACTAGTGGGGACCAGCTACCCAAGGCCAGGACAGTAGCCCCAGGGACTCACTATGCTGAGAGGGGAGACCCTGAAAGAGCTGGCTCCATTTCTGCTGCAAAGAGTCCCTTTGAGCTTTGGGACTTGGGAACTGCCGAGGACTGCAGCCCCTGTGGTTTGTCTATGATGCTCTACAGGGCTCAGGAGCCTGTGGGTGTCCTGTGTGTCCACAAGAGACTCTGAAGTAGTCCTGGAAGATTTCCTTGGTAGTCTGCTTCAGTTGCTTGGTAAGTTGCTTCCTCCTTTTCTCTTTCTTCCATAATTCAGAAATGCGCTCTTTTTGTGACGTGTCTCCAGGAGTCCCTGGAGGTCAGGGCTGAGGAAGATAGGCTACCACCTCAGCACACCTGCTGGCTGAGTTCCCCAGCAACAAGGAACCTCTGAGGGAGGGGAGGGCTCTGAACTGTGGAAGGTAAAGGAATGTGGAGGCCACTGCAACTTCCCAGCCTCCCAGACATTGGAAGGTGACTGCTACAATCACCTTGTCATGATGCTTCCAGCAGGGATCTTCCACAAACTGTCCTCATCAAGAGCCTGCCCAGATGGCTGCAAAAACAGGATGTATAAACTACGGTTGGGAGCAGGACAGGGATGTGAGGGCTCAGCAGGCTGGGCAGGAGTCACATTCTCCATATCACTGACTCGAAGATGCTACTTTTATTTCTTAAGGAGGGTTCCTCTCACATTCCTTTCCCTGTAAAATTACCCTCCCATGTCAACCACCATTGCATGGGGGCCCTGCAATCACAGAATCCATGCTAGGAAGAGAGGGACAAGACTAGAGATTCGTCAATACCTGCTTTCCCAAAGAGCAAGCAGGTCCCATGACATGTGCACTCCTTTCTGGAAAATTCTAGGAAATCAGAAGACTTGGTCACATGTAGGGAAGGAAGGCAAAAGCAACCCACTCCAGTACTCTTGCCTGGAAAATCCCATGGATGGAGAAGCCTGGTGGGCTGCAGTCCATGGGGTTGCTAAGAGTCGGACATGACTGAAGTGACTTAGCAGCAGCAGCAGCAGGAAAGGAAGGAGCAAAGAATCTTATAGGAGACTGAGCAAAACCAAATGAACCAGTCTTCTAGATAATTGGGTAGGCTTTTGATGCATCTTTGAATTTAGGACAGCTCTGTGCTCAGTGGCTTATGTATCGCAGATACCCGGTATTTTTGTTTAAGGGAAAATTTTGTGTAAATGAACAAAGGAACAAAGAATAGATGAATAAATGACTGGGGGAAAAAACTGCCCTCTGAGGATGGCTCTTGGGAGACTAGACTTCAAGAGCCCCAAGCATTAGCATGCAAGGTCAAACAGTGACAATAATAGACAGGCTCAAGTATGGGATAGCTTTGAGGGATGAAGGTCAAGTGTATCTCCAGGGGGAATCTGAGCCTTAGAAAAGTTAAAACAATCTGTCCCAAATCAGGACCCCAAAGGTCTGCCTCCACATATCCATTCCACTGTGTCTCACACTGCCACCTGGTGGGCAAGACCCACTGGCCAGCTCCACAGACAGACCTAGCAGGGAAGCAGCGAAGTGTGCTTGGTTGTAACTCCTTCCTGTGATTCTCTCCGATGAGGGCTTTGTTTTCTAAGAGGGTTGAGCTGTAGCAGACTGTGGATGTCTACCTGGGTCTCAGGAAAAGGAGAGATTAAGGTTAACCCTTGAGTGCTATGGACTGAAGAGTCAGAACCTACCACATTCCCTCTGTTCCTCTTCCTCCACACTGATGCTGAAAAACAAGAAAAGAATGAGGGGCTTGGACTCAATTCTTATTCTCCCCTCTTTAGGCAAATTATTATTCACAGATAAATCTTTCTACATTGCATTAACAGAGCTCTATGTTTCTATTTCATTCACTTATAAAATAGATTTATATATATATAGTTTTTTTTGAAATCTCAAAAGTTGTCTGTGTGGGGTTCCCAGTTGATTTTCTTCCATTGGTAGATCTCTCCTGAACAAAGGGAAAAACTCTCAAGACAGGATTTGCTCCAGAAGGTGAGGTTCTGCTCCATGACAGCACTGTGGCTTCAGCGTCTGATTAGAGGCTCAGCATTGCTGTCTAGATCAGCTCTAACACAAAGGAAAGGCTTGGCTAAGACATCTGGATGCAGGGTTGGGGTGGGATATGACTGATGAACCAGTGTTGAGGACTGTTCAGTTTTTCTGAACTCTCTTAATAATCCTATCCATGGCCCCTGAGTTGCATGGTTGGGCTTTTTCCCAGAGCCAGTTACAACACCAAACAGATGGTCTTGGGTATTGGACAAAGGCCCTACTAGTCTCTATTCTAGCCTCTCTCTCCCACAAGGATGATAGTGTCTTCTTTCATGAGAGTTCCCATCTCAGTTGTTCCTCTGGGCCAACATAGTTAATATAGAAAACTAGGAAGAGGAACAGTAAAGAAAAACCCTCAATTTCTGCTGGCGGCTCATCTTCTGTTTGTCTAGGGTGGTGGTTGGGGGGTGGGGGGATAGCCTCTCAGCCTAGCAGTCCCTCAAGCTTTTCTAAATTCTTCCACTCTTCTCTGGGTCCTTTTTACTCTCCACTCCATATTTTCATCATATCATTTATCTTATGCTATTTCCTATTTCTTCTACCTAGAACTAGATATTAACCAGATCCTTCTTTACCCCCGGGAAATCTCAACTTGAACTTCATCAATTCCATAGACTTTGAAACTCTTTCAGTTCTGGAATTTTTTGCTCTTGCATCAACACAGACACACAACTCATCCTTTGCTCCCTTCATTATTCTCAGAAAAATCCACTTACACATAAAAGAATTAGCAATGCAGCCTTTTTTAAAAGACAGTGTGGGAATGACCAGAGGGAGACAGGCCCATAAACATACACCATAGTAAACAACTTAAAAATCCTCTCTGATGAATTCCCTTTCTTTCAAAATCCCTTTGCATTAGTGTGCCTCTAAGGGCTCTCAGCTCTCCTTCCTTCACCCCTGCAGTGTCCACCTTGCTGGTTCCTCCCTCCTCTCTCCCAGGTGCCTCCCCTTTGCCCAGCATTATAATGCTTACTACACAGAGCAGTTCTCCTCTCCTAAAGCCCTGCCCAAACCTGCATATGCAAACCCACCCTGATTTGAAGAGTAGGCGAGGCCTTCTCTTCAAGCATTTCAACTTTTAAAAGCAGTAGTTGGAGTTACACATGAAAATATATTTTATTAATTTTGAATCAGGCTTCCCTTGTGGCTCAGCTGGTAAAGAATTCGCCTACAATGCAGGAGACCTGGGTTCGATCCCTGGGTTGGGAAGATCCCTTGGAGAAGAGAAAGGCTGCCCACTCCAGTATTCTGGCCTAGAGAATTCCATGAACTGTAGTCCACGGGGTTGCAAAGAGTTGGACACAACTGAGCAACTTTCACTTTCTTTCAATTTTGAATCATGCCTAAGGTTATTTCTTTCATGAAGGATTTCTTGATTTTTCTCATCTATTTTTTATATTTTTACCACCCTCTCTATTGAAATAATCTCAACATTTTTTTTTCTTTTGAGATCATGCATTTCACATTGTCAAATTTTCTTTTTTAATAGCTTTATGAGGCACAAATGTACAATTTGATGAGTTTTGACATAGGCATATGCCAGTGAAACCACCACCACAATCAAGAAGATGAGAAAATTAGTAAACCGCTAGTTACCAAAACAAGTTCCAGTCAAGAAGTCCAACTGATAAACTGTAATATATATTCCCATACTGGTAGCTTCATATGAGATTGAGCAGGCGTGACCCTGCAGAGCCCAGAGGTGCTGGGCTGGGAAGCACAAAGATGCATATAGTAGGGCACTGGGACTAATGGTGGAGCCACTGCTGCCTCCCAGGCCGTCTGTCCTTCCTGCTGGGGTGCACACACCTACAGAGGTCTCTGATTTAATAAATGCAGTGCATCCTGAAGAATGGCACGCTGTTCTTTCAGCGTGTTGTCTGGTACATCAGTTGTGCCTTTAGAAGAGCGTTTCAGTATTCTGTGAGGCTGGCTGCCTCCAATTTCATTAGATGATTATCAAGCTATTCATCCCATGACCATGGGCCATCCCCATACCACTTTTACAGGTATGACCCAGCACAGGTCATATACTGTGCTGGGTGGAATTCTATGCCTGTGGATTAGGCAATTCTTATGCCCACAGGCAGAGAAGGTGCCCACCCCACTCCAGTACTCTTGCCTGGAAAATCCCATGGATGGAGGAGCCTGGTAGGCTGCAGTCCATGGGGTTGTGAAGAGTCGGACATGACTGAGTGACTTCACTTTCACTTTTCACTTTCTTGCATTGGAGAAGGAAATGGCAACCCACTCCAGTGTTCTTGCCTGGAGAATCCCAGGGATGGGGGAGTCTGGTGGGCTGCCGTCTATGGGATCACAGAGAGTCTGACATGACTGAAGCGACTTAGCAGCAGCAGCATGCCCATAGGGGGTCAAAGTAATAGGATGATGGTAATGGGAAGCATATTGAGAAAACAGAGGGTGTCGTGTATAATAGGCAAGATGAGTGTCAATATAAAGCAAAGGGAAAGAAAAAGGATTCTGTAGAACCAGAAAGTTAATCCTGTTCTGTCAACTTGGAAGAAGCTAGCCACTTCCAAAGTCTGCCAGTTATGGAAAATTCCCAAGAATCTTGTCTGTGGTCTGATGGACTGGATTGTTTGTAGTCGGGAGAAAGTGAGGCATGTCTTTTCAGCTGGTGGACATGTATCCAAGGATAACATTTTGGAGGTTGATGATGTCAGTTAATAGTGGCTGATGAGACCCTCTCTTCAAGGCTCAAGGGCAGTTTTTTTTTAATGTCTTTTCCAGAAACCAAATCTCCATATTTCAGATCATGCAGAGGTTGCTTAGGTGGGTATTTTGACAATTTCTAAAAAAAAAAAAAAAAAAAAAAAAATTTTTTTTTTCCAGCCACCGTCTCGTCTCTTATACCCATTTCTTGTACGGCTCTCCCGAAGACGGGGAATGGGGGAAGTCATTTCTTAATCCTATCTGACTTCCTTCTTCTTCATCTCCAGAGACCCACGCAGAGCGGGTGCAGGTAAATATTCAGAAAAAAATGTTGAACCGCATGGCATGGTGCCTGCTGTGCTCGCAGTGGGCTCGCTCTCTGCCAGCCGCCGCTGGTTCTCTCCGCGTGTCCGGTCCGGTGGATCTGTGCCGCGGCATGCACCGCCTCAGTCCTGAGAGCCTGGCCACCATCCAGGGCAGGACTCACTGCTTGACGAAGCCAGAGGAATGCCTGCAGCGGATGAGCACATACCCAGCCCAGGTGCAAGCGGTAGTGAAATCACTGCAGCTTCCGGTGAGGAGTGGAGCTCCATGACCCCAACGGGAAGGTGGTCATGGACACGTTGGTAGAAAGATTTTCCGGAATACAAAGCCCCTTGCTGCTTACTCTATCCATGGTTCTCACCATTGAAGGGTTGCTGTTTTCTCTTCTTTTGACTTCCAGTGTCATGAGATGGCATTTGTAAGGGAAGATTTTTCTTGTAGTCTCACTTGCTCAACTGTGGAATGGGCTGCCGTGGGAAGTTTGAGTTTCCTGCCTGGGGTGCTGGATACCATCTTGGCAGAGCCGTTGTGGTGGTGGGAAGAGAATTCCCACCGCCGAGATGCTATGAGTCTTTGGTGCCCGTTGTCCCTAGGACGCCGCCAGAGGTACGCAATCTGATGCGGATTTCGCAACGCAGCCTTGAGGTTAGTGATGCAAGTTCATTCAGGAGGAAACTGTGGCTGGTGAGTCGGACCCCAGGATGCTGCTGGGGCTTGGAGGGCCTGACTCACGCCTTACAGCCCTCGCCAGCGTTTCAGAGGGAAGCGATGTTGTCTCTTGTTCCTTTTCCTCTGCTCATCCCCTCAAGGTGGGTGGCTGGTCTTCAGCCTCCTCTGCATTCCACACAGGCTCCCTGGGAAACCTCAGCCACACCCCTGACTTCAATTCCTATCTCTGTGATAATAAATCCTAATGTTGTGTCTCCAGCCTTGATCTAATCCTTTAGCAAACGGACCAGGTAGCCAGCAGTTTATTGGACATCATCATCTCATCAGCCCTGCATCTCAACACAATGTGTCCCAAACTAAGATGTTTTTCTCCTGCCTTCAAACCTAACACCTCTCTCCCAACCAGCCACCCCATACAGGAACTTTCTCTATCTTTCTCTGTCAAGTACATTTCTCCCTTGCCTTCACATCCGCCATGTTCCACCTTATAGTGCCTCTTTTTATCGGCCTTTTAAAATCCCAGTTCTGTTGCAACTGATTTCATTATGCCTCCCCAGGGCTGTATTGCTTGGCCTCCTGGCTGGTTCCTGTGTGCCAGCTCCCCCTTTTCTAAGCACTACACTCTATGTTAGGTGGGTGTGTAAACAGACAAAACTACTGTAGAAGACTAGTAGTATCTATTCAAGTAGACATACGTCCTGTGCTTAGTTGTGCTTAGTTGTGCTTAGTACCCTGTCCTGTGCTTAGTTACTTCAATCATGTCCGACTCTTTTGACCCCGTGGACTGTAGCCCGCCAGGCTCTTCTGTCCATGGGGATTCTCCAGGCAAGAATACTGGAGTGGGTTGTCATGCCCTCCTCCAGAGGATCTTCCCAACCCAGGGATCAAACCGGGACCTTCTGCGTTGCAGGCAGATTCTTTTCCAGCTGAGCTACCCGGGAAGCCCATGCATACCCTATGACCCAGCAATTCCACTCCTAAATATGTACCAGTTCCACTCCTAGATATGTACCAATCAGATGGACATCCATGAAGGTACCAGAAGTCAGATGCAAGAAGTTTTATAGCCCCAAACTGGAAACCAGGTGATGCTCATTAATATTAATAATTGTCATATCTTCATACAGTGGGATATTAACATAAAGATGAAAAACAAACTACTTTTATATATGGCAACATGGATGAGTCTTGAAAACATTGTGTTCAGTGAAAGAAGCCAAATACAATAAAATAGGGAAAACTATTTTATGGTGTTAAGGTCAGGATGCTGTTTTCTTTTATGATTGGGTAGTTCCTGAAAGAGGGCTATTGGGTTTTTAGTAATTTCTTTCTTTAGCTGGATGCTGTTTACAGAGGTGTGGTCAGTTTGTGAAAATGTTTGCACTTCTCTGTATGTGTGCTATACTTCAATTAAAAGTTTACCAACACCCTTCCACCCACCCACACACCAAAGCAAAATTCCTTCCATGTTCCTCATAACCAGCAGAAACATTTCCAAACCCTAGCAGTACATTCAGTGCCCTCTGTGATACGACCCAGGGCATCTCCTTCCCACCTATGGCACGTGTGCCATCCACACTGAGTCACACCCCATTCTGCTGACACATCTCTGGGCCCTTGCTTTTCTAGTTCCTCTCTCTGTTTCTATGCTGAAAATGCCACCTCCTCTATGAAGCCTCCCTTTATTTTTTAGGCCAAACAGATCTCTCCTGGGCTTGTATTCACACGGCGTGCTGTTTTCCCCTCTCTCAGGGCCCTTAGCGCTCTCTGCTTACATGTGTTTCCCTGATTGGTGGTAAACTCTGCAGTGGCAGGAACGATGTCTCATTCACCTTTGTAAAATCTCCTGGAGCCAGTGTTGTGGCTGCTACAGTGCCTGAGCTAATGAATATCTGACAAGTGATTGAATGCATGCTCTGAGTTAAGCCTCAGTCAGTACTGCCAGAAAGCCAAGACACCCAGCTTGCTTGCAGAAAGCTTTTGCTGAGAGCCAAGTCACTTTGGAAGGAAACATATCCTGCAGTCCTTTACTGGCTTTTGACAGCCAACCAGACGTAATGTGTTGTGTAGCATTGTGGGCGTGTCCAGTTAGACTGAGCAGCCCCACTAACATGAATAAGCCGTGCAAATATGTGTTTAATGACCATGTTGCTCCGTGTCAAGTCTTAATCCCAGATAATTAGCAGATAGATAATTGGTAGAAGAATGGGAGGTGCCGATGGATATCCCATCACTTGGGTGAAGCTGGTGATCCTCTATGGATTAAGACCCACCCTCCATAAGTGTTGATGGCTCCTATTTGAAATGCTCCTTTTGAAAGGGCCTAGGTTCAAGAAGTGTCAGGAGCTCCAGAATGGGGCGTTGGCATCAGCGCTAATTCCCTGGGCTGCTTTAATGCAAGATGGGTGGATGGGCCCTACTGCCACCAGCTTAGTGCTGACAGCTCAGAGTCCTGTACTGCCACTGACTTGGTGGGTTGTCCTGAGTAGGTCCTGTCTCCTTTCTTGCCATTTGTTACTGGCAAAGGGTAGAAGGAATGGGGTGAACATGCTGAGTTGAGAACCCATTGTAGACAAGATTTTCCCTACTCTGCTCCTTCCTGGCTTTGTCAGAGGTGTGGTTAGTTGGCCTGGATGTCAGGGTGCCTTGAAGGGAATGTTCTGGGAGTGAAAGCAAACATCTGAGATGAGAGTTGACAGTATCGTACTATGTGCATGGTGACCCTGGAGTTGCACATCCAGGCAGCACTGGATTGAATGACTTTCACGTGTCACATTTAACAAACTAGTCATACTCAAGAGAATGGAACTTCAAGGCAGCTCTGCTGTGGATCTGGGTGTAGAGGAATGAGCCCTTGACTAGAAGTCAGGAGGCTAGTTTTGAGGCTGTTATCATAGGAAGTTTAGTGTGAACATAATCTTTTTCTGGGATAAATGCCCATGAGTGCAATTGCTGAATTGTATGATTATTACCTATTTAGTTTTATAAGAAACTGCCAAATTGTTTTCTAGAGCAGCAGTACCATTTTACATACCCATCAGCATTGTATGACTGATCCAGTTTCTCTAGCTCCCTGCCAGCATTTGGTGTTGTCACTGGTTTTTTTTTTTTTTTGTAGTCACTGTGATAGGTATGTAGCAATATTACATTGTGGTTTTAATTTGCATTTCCTTGTTGACTAATGATGTTGAACATTTTTTCATGTGCTTATTGGCCATCTGTATATCCTCTTTAGTGCAATATCTCTTTTGTCCATTTTGTAGTTGGATTGTTTCCTTACTGGTGAGTTTGTTTCCACTGGAGATTTGTCTATATATTCTAGATAGGAATCTTTTGTCAAGTATGTGATTTGAAAATACTTTCTTCTGGTTTGTGGTTTGTCTTTTCTTCCTTTTAACAAAGTCATTCCTAGACAAATGTTTGTAACGTTAACAGTCCTATTTAGCAATTTTTTTCTTCTATGCATTGTGCTTTTTTGTGTCATTTCTAAGAACTTTTTGTTTGCCTGATTCTACATCCCAAAGATTTTCCTCCCGTTTTTTTCCCTAAAAGTTGTGAACTTTTTATATTTTATGTTTAAGCCCATTATCCACGTAAAGTTAATTTTTGCGTAAAGTCTGAGATTTAGATTGAGGATCAAATTTCTTTCTTTTTTTGTTTTTTGACTATGGCTGTCCTGTTGCTCCAGCACCATTTGTTGAAAAGAGTGTCTTTCCTTTGTTGGATTGCTTTCTCACCTTTGTCCCAAATCAGTTGGTTATGTGTGGGTCTATTTTGGGGTTCTCTATTCTTTTTCATGGATCTGTGTGTCTGTTCCTTTACCAATACCAATATGGTCTTGAATACTATAGGATATAAGAAGTGTTGACATTGGTTAAATGATTCCTCTCCCTGAAATGGACTAAATATTCATGTCCCTTTAAAATCCAAAGGTTGAAATCCTAATTCCCAACGTGAGAGTATTAGGAGATGGAGCCTTTTGGAGGTCATTAGGTCAGGGTAGAGCCCTCCTGAATGAATTTAGTGTCCTTTTTAAAGGACCCCAGAGAGCTCTCTTGTCCTCTTTCCACCATGTGAGAATACAATGAGAAGTCGGAAGTCTGCACCTGGAAGAGGGTTCTTACGGAACCTGGCTATGCTGGCACCCTCCCAGAACTGCGAGAAATAATTTTTTTTATTGTTTATAAGCCCCCAAGTCTGGTATTTTGTTATAGCAGTCTAAACTGACTAAAAATATACTCTCTTTTTTCAAAATTGTTTTAACTATTCTAGTTCCATTGCCTTTACATATATTTTAGAGATGATCCTGTCTGTATCGTAAAAACTCTTGCTGAAATTTTGATAGGAATTACTTTAAACCTGTATGTCTACTTCAGGAAAAATCAACTTCTTCAGATGTTGAGTTTTCCAACCTTGCATATGATCTGACTGTCTGTTTAGACTTTCTTTGGTTTCTTTCATCAGTGTTTTATTCTTTTCAACATATAAGTTCTGTACATGTTTTGTTAGATTTACCACCTGTTTTTTTGAGTGATTATAACTGGTATTTTAATTTTGATAACCACACTTTCATTGTTAATACACAGAAATATAATTGTTTGGTATGTTTGTCTTAAAGCTTGTAGACTTTTCTGGACTCACTTATTAGTTCAAGGAGTTTTGTTGTTGTTTTCTCCCTTGGAGTTGTGGAGTCCCTTGGATTTTCACTGTAGACAGTCATGTCTTCTGAAAATAGGGACAGTTGTATTTCTTCTTTTCCATTCTATGTAACTCTTAATTTCTAGCCTTTTTTTTTTTGGTCCTGGTTAGAACTTCCAGTACTATATTGAATAAGAGTGATGAGGATGGACATCTTGCCTTGAGCTTGATCTTTGGGAAAAATATTCAGTCTTAAGTATAATGTTAGCTGTAGATTTTTGTTAGACATTCCTTGTCTAGTTGAGGAAGAACCCTTCTGTTCCTATATTTTTGAGAGTTTTTATTGTGATAGGTATTAATTCTGTCAAATGCTTTTTATGCAGTGATTGATATGTGATTTTTCTCTTTAGTCTATCAATATGGTGGATTGTAGTAAATAATTTTTGCCTATTGAACCAGCCTCACATCCTCTGAAGTCAACTGTGTTTTGTTATGCTATAATTATTTTCATATATCATTGAATTCTATTCACTACTATTTTATTGAAGACTTTTCTGTCTATATTTATGAGAAACATTGGTTTATGGTTGTTGTTTCATACGACCTTAATCTGAATTTGTCATCAGGTTAATACTAGCTTTATAGAAAATAAATTGGATGTATTTTTTCCTCTTCTATTTTTTGGAAAAGATTTTGTCATTGGTATCATTTCTTTAAAATTTTGGTAGAATTTTCTAGTGAAATCATCTGGGCCTGGACATTTCTTTTGGAGGGTTTTAAAAAATTATGAATTCAGTTTCCTTTATAGTTTTAAGACTATTCAAATTATCTATTTCATATTGAGTAAGTTGTGGTATTTTTTGTTTTTTGACATTGGTCTATTTTATCTAAATTGGCAGATTTATGTGTTTTTAGTTGTTTGTAGAATTCCCTTATTATACTTTGATATCTGTAGGGTAGTAGTGATAGCTTCCATTTCATTCCTGATATTGGTGATTGTGTCTTTCTTCCTTAATCAGTTTTGATAGAGATTTGTCCATTTTGTTCATCTTTTCAAAGAACTAGCTCTTTATTTCCTTGATTTTCTCTATTGTTTTTCTGTCTTCAGTTTCAATGATTTTGGCTCTTTATTGCTCCCTCCCACCCTTCCCCGATTCCTTCCTGCTTCCCTTCCAGCCTAATAGACCTACAACAATGTGTTAGTTCTAGGTATATAAGTGATTCAAGATTTCTGTATGTTACAAAATAATGACCCTGATAAGTCTAGTTACCATCTGTCACCATACAGTTGTAATATTACTGACTGGATTCTTTTTTTCTATTTTCTTGAGGTGGAAGCTTAGGTTATTGACTTGAGATTTTCCCTTTTTCACAATGTATGCCTTTAGTGCTATAAATTTCTCTCTTGGCGTTTTATATTTGCTATTTCCTACAACTTTTGGTATGCTGTATTTTCATTTTCATTCACTTCCATGTTTAATTTCTCCCCCAACTCCTAGACTTTCTCTTTTACCCATGGACTATTTAGAAACATATTGAGTACAATGTTTTCCATTCACTGATAAACTAAGTCAATTTCTGGATCTTTCTTTGTCTTGTATGCTTCATTTGTTTTATTGGCAAGCAAAGCCCTATAAGGGATGGCTTCACTACTCCTCAGACTCAGGTCCATCTTCATCTTGACTAATCTGGAAGTAACGAAGTTTATAAGTATCCTTGTCAGATGCAACCCTTGAAGCCAGTCACCAAAATTGTTCTTTTTAAGGTATTTCTTGGTAAGATATTTTAGATACCTTTTAGAGAACTGTTTCTCAGAAAAAAAAATACATGATTTTATTCTTGAAACATTCAGTGCAAACAACATTCCCAAGATTTCCAGGTTTTCCATTCATTTTAACCTTCTCACATAGAGATAGTTCAAAATTTTCAGAATCAAAAATTCCATCTTCTCCTGGATGATTAAGATCCAAATTAAACTTCCAGGTTGACTTCTTGGGCTTCCTTGTCTTTCTTCGGCACCATCTTGAAGGTTGGCCGTGCAATCAGAGAGCAGCCCTGAGTCTTTTGACTTCTAGCCTAGTGCTCCTCTAACCCAGGAGCTCATGATGCAAAGTATTATCACTTAGAAGTTCTGGTCCCCAACTGCCTGGCTTCAGACTGCTCCTCCTGTTCTAGTTCATGGTCACTACCTTTCAGAGGAGTTTGTGGAGACTGAAAGCACCAGATAGTGTCCGCCACCCCCCGACCCCAAATGCAGCTCACTGAATGTTAGCCATTGTGACTGGTATCAGAGGGAAGGCAGTGTTGTGCCCATTTTATTGTTGAGGAAGTTGAGGCTGAGACTTGCGCAGGTACTGGAGCCAGGATTTAAACCAGTGCATTTGTGACAAAGGTGGGCAACTGCTCAGAAAATAGGAAAGGACCAAACGGTGTTCAGATTTGACCCTTACCAACAGTATATCACGGAGAAGGCAATGGCACCCCACTCCAGTACTCTTTCCTGGAAAATCCCATGGACGGAGGAGCCTGGTAGGCTGCAGTCCATGGGGTCCTTAAGAGTCGGGCACGACTGAGCAACTTCACTTTCACTCTTCCCTTTCATGCACTGGAGAAGGAAATGGCAACCCACTCCAGTATTTTTGCCTGGAGAATCCCAGAGACAGAGGAGCCTAATGGGCTACGGTCTATGGGGCTGCAGAGTCAGACGCGACTGAAGTGACTTAGCAGCAGCAGCAGCATCAACAGTATATCAGACTCTAGATTCATTTCGCGCATTTGTGTGTAGTGGGGGGCAGCCCAAGTTTCCTGAGGATAGATTCAGGAGGAAATCTTCAAACTGAGACCTGAAAGAGCTTACTTGGTGGCTCAGTGGTAAAGAATCCACTTGCCGATGCAGGGGACACAGGTTCGATCCCTCTGGAGTGATCCCGCATGCCACGGAGCAATTAAGCCCATGCGCCACAGCTGTTGAGCCTGTGTGCTAGAGCCTGGGAACCAAGACTCCTGAGCCCTCATGCCCTAGAGCCCATACTCCGCAGTAGGAGAAGCCACCGAATGAGAAGCCTATGCACTGCAGCTAGAGTAGCCCCTGCTCACTGCAACTAGACAAAAGCCTCAACAGCAAGGAAGACCCAGCCCAGCCAAAATAAATAGATACAATTAAAAAAAAGAGAGAGAGAGAGACCTGAAAGCCACTTACTGAGAAGCGAGGTGTCTGCCAGGGCATGTAACTCACCGGCCAACCAACCTTGTAGTAGTGTTTCAGAAAAGTCATTTATGTTCATTATAGTTTGGGGTTTGGGTGGAAAGCCTGTTTCAGTTCTGGGGTTTTGCTCTCCTATCAGGCCGGCTGCAGGCCCAGACCGGCCCCTGTTGGAAGGAAGTCGGCCCTCCTCCCCTCAAGGAGGAAAGGCCTTCCCGTCTGTGGTCGCTGCTTTGTACTTGCTGGATTCCAGGCTGTCAGTCTCATGGAGAGCTCCCGGGACGCTTAGCAGTTTGTTTTGTTAGGTTTCTCCTACAATTAATTTGGAAATCACCCAGCTGCCCACAGCCTCTCCCAGGTGTTCTGTAAACCACAGGCCTGCTCCTGCAGCCTTTGCCTTGGTGGGACCATCGCTGGCTGAAGGGTGGGTCAGGGTGGGGTGATAGGAGGGTGAAAAGAGGCCCATGATGGTAGAGCTTGTTTAAAGCCACGTCCCCCTCAGCTTTGGCACTAACTGTCCTGCTTTGTAGGATCTGGAGCAAGCAGATCCACACTCTTTGCAAACTTTATCTTTAAGCCTCACATGCCCCGTGGAGGTAAGTCAGGGGTGTGTGGAGGATCCACCCTACTCAACGAGAAAGGATTTCCCTCAAGCTGCAGTGGAACCAACACGCAAGCCTCCAGGTTCCCATATCCAAGGAGCACAAATTCTCACGTGCTTGATTCATTTTGCTGTGAACTTTGTTACACCTGGATTGAATCCTTTGCAAACAAAGGTCTGTGACCTTGAGCTTACCCTCTTTTCTTGGACCTTACTTTTCTCATCTGAAAAAATGCACCTGAAAGCTGCTACTTTCCAGGGCAGTTGTGAAGATCTAAAGGAGAGCATATGTGGAGATTCTTAGTACAGCATGAACAAAGCCACTCATGGATGATGTGAGAGTTATGTTAGTCAGCTGTGCCATGGCTGAGCCACTTGAAGCTGGGAAAGAGCGATAGTGTGCTGAGAGCCCTGGACAAGGATCTAAGATGTTAGCTCCTTGTACAACTGTGGAAAGTCACCTTCTTTGTTTATGTGCTCAGTCGTGTCTGACTCTGTGACTCCATGGACTATAGTCCACCAGGCTCCTCTGTCTGTGGAATTTTCCAGGCAAGAATACTTGAGTGGGTCGCCATTTCCTTCTCTGGAGGATCTTCCCCTCCCAGGGTTGAACCTGTATCTCCTGTGTCTCCTGCAGTGTGGTCGGATTCTTTACCTGATGAGCCACTGAGAAAGCCCAACCTTGTTTTTTCCTTCTATAAATCAAGGGGTAAGATTAGATTACCTTTCAGCTGTACTTTTTTTTTTTTTTTTTTTTTAAATGTAAGAATGGCAAAGGAAATCTCAACAGGAAAACCAAGAATCAGTTTTTTTCCTGCCTCCAAAAGGTTCACCTTCTTTAGTTAGCATGCATTTGGCTGCAAGTAACAGACCAAAGAGAAGTTTAAATGGCAGGATGTTTGTTATTGCACACAGGTATAATGAATTGTTCCAGGGTTGGTTCTTTCAGTAGCTCAGTGATGTCATTAGGTACCCAGGTTATTCTCACCTTTTGGCTCTGCCATTCTCAGCAGGTTGGCTTGTTCTCTTAGGCTGGTACCCTCCAAGCCCAACATGTCTGTCACACTTGCAGGAGTCACTCTAGCAACATTAAGAGGAAGAAAATGGCTATTTCTTTCCCCCTGCTGCTTTAAAAACAAGGAAATATTTCCCAGAAGTCCTGAGCAGACTTTTCTGGGCATCTCACTGGCTGAAAAGTATCCTGGTCCTGTTTCTCAATAATCACTGGCAGGAGTGATGGAATCATCACCATGTCGACCTTAGACAAGTCCAGATTGAGCCACTGGGCACTCCAGTGGGTAAGACATCCCCTACAGCACATGACCAATTGCAACCTGAACAAAATCAGAGTCTTGTGAGCAGAGAGGGGGCAGAATGGATGGGTAGACAGCTATCATTATCTGGCACACCTTCTTCATGAATAAGCCAGAAGGAGAGCGTATTGTTTTACTTCTGTCCAGGGCTGCCCACTGTTCAGTTGTCCTCAGTATGCTGCACCTCAGCTCTACCATAAAGACTCGTTTGTCCAGCTCCCTTGATAGGACACTGCTCTTTCTTTTGAGCACCAGCACAGAGAAAACATGAGCACACCCCAATGTTGAGTAGTTGTATGAAGCTTGGATGAAATTTAGGATAAAAGGAAAGTGTTACATGGGAGGGGGACATTTTGAAAATGCTCATATTAAGAATAATTTTCTCATAGTGTAAGAAACCCTTGGACTTCCCTGGTGGTACAGTGGATTAGAGTCTGATGCCAGTGCAGGGGACATGGGTTCAATCCCTGGTCCAGGAAGATTCCACATGCCTCAGAGCAACTAAGCCTGTGTGTCACAATCACTGAAACCCATACACCTGTGCTCCGCATCAAGAGAAGCCACTGCAACGAGAAGCCCATCCACTGCGATGAAGAGTAGCCCCTGCTTGCTGCAACTAGAGAAAGCCTGCTCGCAGTAACAAAGACCCTGCATAACCAAAAATAAATAAATAAATAAGAAAAAGAAACCCTTCACACGGCTGCTCACCAACACACCATGCTTCTAATCTCATTCCCTTGTCCTGAGGTTGGGACCTCCGCAACAGAATAACATGATCCATTCGTGTTTGAGCTGAGTTACATGCTGGCTGCTGTGGGGAATGAGTGAGGAGAGCAGTGGAGGGATCAGGGAGCTCTGTGTGTGAGGCTGATGCTGTGATTTGTCCTTGGAGGTGCAAGATGGGATTAGGTGGTTCCCGGAGAGGTAATGATCAAAGCAAATTTGGGGTGACTGGAACACATAGGGATGTCTAGGAACAGCAAGTGGGGTGTTGGCTGGAGCCTAGAGGTGTAGGAAGGGCAGCTGTGGGAGATTAGGCCAGGAAGAGGGTTCACATAAGGATCATGGAGGGCCCTAAATGCCAGGTGAGAGTTTGGGCTCTCTGCTACAGACAAAAGGGAGCCTGAGCTCATAGGACTGGAGCTCAGCTTTTGGAAGTGAGGCTGGTAGTGTGGGCAGAATAGGGGGTGGAGGTAACAGCATCCAGGGGCGGGCTTGGCTGGTACAGGCGGCTGAGAGCAGAGGAGAGTTGGGCTGTATGAGGCTGTGCTTCTCACACTTCATCTCTGGTTGTTGATTGCCTCCATGTATGAAAAAACATAGCTGGGAAGCCGCTCCAAGTTCTCAGATGGTGAGATAAGCCGGTGTTCTGACCAGGGCAGAGATCCACCCTGATTCTGGCTCCCAGTCCCTTCCTCACCCTGGGAGGGGCTGACAGTTGATCCCCAGCGCCTCTCTGACTGCGTGCCTCTGCACCCGGTTAACCCTTCTGGGCTGAGCTGGAAATCCGAGCCTCAGCTCTCAGAAGAGGGATTGTGGGGCTGGCAGAGGGGTATGGGGAGCTCCACAGGGAGCAGTCGTCCTTTTCATCCCAGGAGCTCTGCTAGCTTTGGCCTTTACCTAGAGAGAAGAGGGAGGGCCTCCCATCCTCCTCTGCCCTACCTGTCTGCCCTGCTTTTTCTTTAGTTCACTGCTCAGTTTGGGCTGAAAAGCACTAGCCACACTGCCTTCCCTCTGGGTAGTTCTAAGCTATGTATTTAACTGATCCCAGGCTCACGACTAAAGCGACTTAGCAGCAGCAGCAGCAGCAGCAGGAGGCTCACTTTACCTATCCATACAATGGAGGCCCCCCCACCTAGTTGCACTCCTTCTCCATCCCTCAACCCCCACCTTCACCACCACCCCCATCTGATTACTTCCATTTCCACATTGTGTTTTATGAGGATGATAATCAAATGTAGTCTCCCTTGAGGGAGGCATAGGTTTTAGTCAGGCTTGGACACTTAGAGCTATGAGATCTGGGTTAAGTCATGTGTCCCTTTGGCTCTGTAGAAGTTCTATACACACATATCATATTCCTATTTATTCCTATTATTGAAAACTCATGTGAGCACTGAGATCAGAGTCCTGGTTCTTCCACTGAGCTGCTCTGTGATCCTGGGAAGAAAATCCAGTCTGGTACATGCCCCTTGTCTGAACAACTTTTCATCAGGGACCTCCCCCCCCCCCGCCATCCCCCAACTCCACTCCCAGTTATCCTGTCATGCCAGCCCCAGCAGTCAGCACTTCTTAGGAACAGGATGAGCACAGAAACTAAATTCTCTAGAAAGCTGTGTGTATTTGGGGCAGGGATGGGGGACTGTGGGGATGGTGGGGCAGGGGGGATTCATTAGGGCTCTCATCATCTTGGGCCGTTCAAGGGACCCTTAAACTGCTTTGCTGGAGGATCCTTCAGCTCTTCCTGCTGGCTGTTGGGTCCTGAAAAGTGAGCTCTATTTTTCTCCTAAACCGCAACTAGCCCAGACTTGGGGTTAGAGTTGCCAAGCTTAATCCGTATTTAGGCAAATGACTGCTGCTTAGAGGATACAGAGGCCAGAGCCCAAGGTCTCCAAAGTGGCTCAGCAAGGAGTCAGGAGCCTGGGTTCCTGGCCAGGCTCTGACACCCCAGCTTTCAAGATGGTTTCAGATACACTCTCATTGAAGTCACTGTCATAGTCACACCCATCAGACAGGGAACATAAGATGCATTCGAAAGGTTAGGATTCCAAGACTGTAAAGTATACCCAGGGGTGGAGGTGAAGGGCTCTACCCCAGCCATCTCTGGTTGGGGTTCTTGCTCAGAAACAGGAAGCTTCTGGAAGTTATTCTGCGGTCTCTGATCAACAACATAACTTACCCCTCACTGACAACCGCCCCCGTCCCTGCCCGTCACCCCACACTTCTCTAAAGCCTTGCCTCTCTAGTAGGGCAGAGAAACGCTTCAGGTCTTGTTGAAATGCAGTTTGTGTTTCAGTGAATCTGGGTAGAGCTTGAGAGTCTGCACTTCTATCGAGCTCCCAGGGGATGCCCATGCTAGTAGCCTATGGCTCACACTTAGAGCTACAAGGCCTTTGTCTCCTGTGCAGAAGAGCAGGGATAGCAAGCTTGCTGTCAGCCCTTCTACTGGCTCTTGGAGAACAGCATCCTGGATTCAAAAGAGGAGTTCAAGCATGTGAGCGTGAAAGGGGACCTGTCACCTAGGTTTGTAGATAGTGCAACATAGGCTGGTGCAAGCTCGGTCAAGATCTCGAAGTATTTCAGTGACAAAGTTGGGACTCAGGCCTCTTGCAAAGGAAGAACAAAAACTAGAAAAGATACTGAGGTGTTTTCTGTGCTTTCTCTGGGTGAATTAATGTTACTTTGACTCTTCTTTCTGTTGTGTGTGTGTGTTTTACAATGAAAGTGTACCAATTTTGTAATAAAAACGTAATTTTAATGAAAAAATTCTCACAAAGTTCTTAGTAAATGAGATTATGAGTGTTCTGGATAAACTACAACTGTGTACAGCAGCTTCATGTCATGACTGTGAAATTCAGCCCAAACGCTCATGAGTTCATTTCAGCGAGGTTAGTTACCCTTACTCTTTCAGGCGCAGGGGTCGTCGAGTTGAGGAAGCTGATGCCGTCACCATCCACAGCTGCCGAAAGCAGCCTCCTACACCCCCTTGGCTTCTGCTGTGGGAACGCTTCCCCTAGCGCTGCAGGAATCTTTCCCCTTAAACCTGGGAAGATTCCTTAATCCGTTTTCGTAGTAAACGACCTCGGGCCAAGACTCCTTTTGTTGCTGGTTTCTTAAACTTAATTGCAAGCAAAGTTAATTTGAAAGAAAATAAATGTTACAGCTCTGAGGCGAATTCTAACGAGCCTTGGGAAATTAGAGAAGAACGCATCTAATTACCCACAGCCCGGGGGGCGCCTGCACACGACGCTGGGGGTGCAGGGCCCAGAGAGGGGCACACGATTTTTTTTGGTTTCAAGATAGGAAGAAGAAAAAAAGAGAAACGCACCTCCAGACTCTGAGCCCCTAAACGGGGAGGTCCTGTTTCGCGGTTTGGGGGTTCGGAGAGTTGGATTGTCGCTAGACGCAGCAGTGAATGCTCTCAAGGTCCTAGAATCGCGCGGACGGCTCGGCCCGTCTGTGATTGAAGCGCCTGGATGGCCTGTGAGCTTTGGTGCCGCCGGCAGGCAGAAAAGCGCCGAAGTTCTCCAAAACCTCGAGAGTCCCGCTTTCCTCCCGGCTCTCGCTGCGCGCACCCAGTTCCCAACTCGCAGCGCCCCCTCTCTCGTCACATACCCTGGCTTTTGGCGCCATCTCACCTGTCGTCCCAGTTTCCAGAGAGAGTTGGGAGTGAAGACGCGTGCATTTTGCCTCTCCATCCTTTTTCACCCGTGTTTTACCTCGACGCTCCAGGAGGCTTTGGAATAAGGCGGCGCTTTTTAATTGTAAAGCCCTTCTTCCCTCGTGTGCCAAGCGCTTTACAGTCTACAAAGCGTATCTACCTCTCTTGATTCGTTTAACTTCAAGAGGACTCTGAGCGAGGGATCACAAATTCGTACTTACAAATGAGGACCCTAGAAAAGGGACTGGTTAATGGCGCTGTCAAAGCATTGGACTTGCTAAATAAAACACAGAGAAAGGGTCAACCACCGCATTAACCGGGTGCATAGACTGCCCTTTTCCAGCCCTAATCCCCTAGCTGGGCTTTAGGTAGCCAAGGACAAGACCCTAGGGTGGAAGCCTTTCAATTTCTGACTACTGCCAGTTAAGGAAATGGGAACCCACTCCAGTATTCTTGGCCTGGAGAATCCCAGGGAGGGGGAGCCTGATGGGCTGCAGTCTATGGGGTCGCAGAGTCGGATGCGACAGAAGCGACTTAGCAGCAGCAGCAGCCACCTAGGCAAGGCATCGTGATTTCTGCCTGGGAGAGCCAGACTGTCTAGCTGCACATAAGAACCTTTGAATTTCAGCCTGCAAGGATCCATAGGGAGATAAGAGAGGCCTAACACCTAGGCATTTCCAAGGACACAGGGCTAGGTCTGAAATCTGGACCTGCTGGTAGTAGGGTCAGTGCTGCAGCTGTTCCCTGCCTCCAGGTGGTCCATTACTACCATCAGAGTCAGGAAGGACCAGTGTCTAGACTCGTGCTAGTAGCCATCAACCACACACTGCTATTGAGCACTTGGCTTGTGGTTAGTCCAAACTTAGATGAGCTGTAAGTGTAAAATACACTCCAGATTTTGAAGACTTAGTATGAAAAACATAAACTACCTCAACAATTTTTACACTGATTATACCTTGAACTGATAGTTTGGACAAATTGTGTTAAATACAGTATATTACTAATTTCACTATTTCACTTGTTTTTAAAATAAATGCAGCTACCAGAAAAATCTTAGTTACACGGGCAGCTTGCATGATATTTCTATTGGGCAGCACTTCTTTAGACAGATATCCGTCTGGACTGAATCACATTCACATGTCTTTGTGAACAGGATAGAGCAATCCGCTAAATTAAAAATAAAAATTACCAATGGTTTTCAGTCTTCTTTCCCACACTCCCCAACTCTTCCCTAGTAAATTAATTACACAGAAAGAGGCTGCCTTTCTCTTGCCAGAACTCACTTACTCAAAGATCTTTATTAGAAACAGTTCATATGAACACTCAAGTTAATCTGAAACTGCACAACGAGCCTCTGAAATATTTAATGCTAGAAAGTTTTGCTCCTTACAAGGAGCAAACTTACAAGATATCTCCTGAGAAAGGTGGGGAATGTTTGGATTTATTATTATTATTTTTTCTGATCTTGGTCATCTTGTAGCTTAAAAGAAATGGAAACAAAACAAAGTTAAATACCAGTGTCTTTCTAAAGCCTGCCTAACTGACTGCCCCAGTTAGTTTTTCTCTTTCTTTTTTGCATGAGGAGGCTACCGAGGTGCAGCGAAAGGTGCCAGGGATGGAAGGGCCAGCTCACAAAATGAAAGCCGTCACCAAGAGACTCAAGAGAGTTTTGTCATCTCTATGACTTTTAACTCACCCAGTGGGTCCAGGGCTTAATGAAAAGAAAGAGTGGGCAATGGACAAATGTATTTCTACCTGCCTCGTTGGAAAACCACATTTATGACCCAGCAGTAATAGCTGCCGAATGATCAGCACATCATGCTGAAAAGATTCAAGAAATTATGACATAATCGGGGCCTGGAGCTAATCCAGAGTTGCTTGCCATAAGCTCTGTTCCCATTCCCTGGAGTAAGGTTAGGCCTTGGGTGGCCCACCCATGCTGCCAAATATGCAGGGCGGCAGCAACCCTCATGGGCCCTTAAAGATCATATGGGGCACCGTTGGATTCTGCAGCCCTCTTGTATATCACATGGGAACAATGCCCGGTGTGAGTGATGGAAGTGGGTCACACTGTGGCAACCCAGCACAGTTCAGATTCAGAGCCAGGTTTGCAGTTCTCAGAAGCTGGGAAAAGCAAGCCTCGGTCTAGCTAAACAGAGATCTTTCCCATTAAAAAAAAAAGTTACTTCTTTTGCAAATTTGTCCTCCTCACTTTATGTAGGAAGACGCTATAGGAATCGTTTATTGTAATAAGGTAGTCAAAGGCACAAGAGGTCGAACTGTGTAAAAAGAGTTTCGAAAACTACAGAGAAAAATGAAATCATGATTCTCCACCATTCCTCTAGACTCTGGAGTGGACGCTACCTTGTGCCCTCTTTAGAGCTAAGGGCCCTCCCAGGTAGAATGTCAAAGGCAAGACCTTTGGAGCTGCGCCTCTATGAGAGTCTATTGTCCCAGTCCATGGGCCTCGGACACTTCTCCCCACCTCCCATTTTCAAAGCCGCCCGGTAGGCGTCCGGTGTACGTGGTGCACCGAGAGTCTGCGCCTGTCACGCCAGCTCGGTCCCTGCCACATGGTTCTCAATTCGGCCCTCTGTCCAGTCCTGTCCTCAGGTTTCGTGGATACTTAGTTCGTAAGGACAGTCGAGGTATCTATGAATTTTCGCCTGTATGCTCCGCTCACATGGCGGATACGAACCGATCCACTGCGCCTGGATAGGCAGCCGCATGGCGAGCGTGGTAGGCACCTCCACTGCCCGCTCCGAGCTGCCCACCAGGATTGTAGCAGGGCCCCAGCGCTCCGAACTGGCCGGGCGATGTGCGCCCATAGTAGTCGACCGCAGTCTCGACGCCGCCGCTGCTGCCACCCGCGGGGGACGAAGCGGGCCCGGCCAACCGGCCAGTCGCTGCGAAGAGGGCCCCGCCGGCCCCTTGCGAGTACGTGCCGTCGGGGCCAGGGTAGGCGGCCGCATAGGCGGAAGTGTTGGCGGGTCGGGCACCGGCGCAGCCGGACGGCTGGTAAGCGGTGCTAGCGGCAGAGCCGCCAGCCGAGGCAAAGGAGCAGGAACCGGCGGGCCCCGAGGGCGCGGGGCCCAGTTCTGGGCTGAGCGGCCGCTCAGGCACCAGGCCGAAGACGCGGCACGGGCCTGGCGAAGCAGCCGGGTAGTAGACCGGGGGCGGCGCGGCGAGCGACGGTGCGGCATAGCCTGCATAGACCGCGCCAGGGTAAGGAGGGCGCGCCGCGGGCACCCCACCCGGGAAGATGGCGGCAGCGGCGGCGGCCGCAGCGGCAGCGGCAGCGGCGGCCGCGTCGTGCATGTAAGCCGGGTAAGTGGACAGGTCAGAGCGCTTGAAACGCTTGCGGCGGCGCAGGAAGCTGCCGCTCTCGAACATGTCCTCGGCGTTGGGATCGAGCGCCCAGTAGTTGCCCTTTCCCGGGCGGCCGGCCTCGCGCGGGATCTTGAGGAAGCAGTCGTTGAGCGTGAGGTTGTGGCGGATGCTGTTCTGCCACTTTTTGGGGTTGTCGCGGTAGAAGGGGAAACGCTCGGTGATGAACTTGTAGATGCCGCCCAGAGTGAGGCGGCGCTCCGGCGCGTGCGCTATGGCCATGGCAATGAGCGCGATGTAGCTGTAGGGCGGCTTGCCCCGCTGCAGGGGGCGCTTCCGCCGCCGCCCACCGGCGCCGCGACCCGCGGCCTCCGCCGGTACTCCGCCGGTCCCCGCCTCACCGCGCTCCTCTTTCACGGCCGCCAGCGCCTCCGGCTGCGGCGGCGGCGGCGGCGGCCCGCTCTCGGCCGTCATGGCGCAGCCGTCCCGTGTCCCCGAGGCGTCCCCGCTGCCTTCGAGGATCGGGCGGCGGATTTGGGAGCTTCAGGGCCCGGGACACTGGGTCGCGGGGACCAACGCTGGTTCCCTTTGCAGAGAGCTGAGAGGGCCCTCGCAGCTGGCACCGGGAGCTTCCCTGGCAGGGGCTCGCAGGAGGCTTGGCGCCCGCGCTTTCCGGACTGGAGGTCTGCGGACAGAGGCTCAAGTGTCCCGCCCACCGACGGCTCTGCTCGTGTTCTGGACCTCGAAGCCAGGCGCCGGCAGCGACGCTGGTACTGGAACTAGACTCCTGTCTAGGGCTGAAGGGTCCTTTGCGCGCTGGTGCCAGGCGGTCAACTGGTTTGGAATTGGTCCTGGAGCTGAGGCGCTGGCATCAGTTCTGGGCTTCCCGCTGATTCTGAGGATAACCGTCGAGGTCGCGAGTGCAGAAGAGGTTGCGGGCCCAAAGGCCTGAAACGGTAGCAGTTAGTGCAGGCGTGGGGGCACTGTGTTGGGGGCGTCCTAGGCCGCGTCCCTGAGGCCGCAGCCGCTGAAAGCGCGGAGGGCAAGGAGTCGAGGCGACGGTGTCGAGGTCGCGGCGCGGGCCAGGCGCGGTGGCCGGCCACTCTTCCTCTCCGAAGGGTTGGCCTCCAGCCGCCAGTACTTCTGGCGAGGCGCTCCCCTGCATACACCCGGACCGGCTCCTCCCTCCGCGGGTTTCTCCTCCTTAAAGGCGCGGGGAAGCTCGGGGCGGTGCCGCTTCCCCGCCCGCCCCACACCCCCCG
>SJYA01001317.1:0-126608 GCA_006410615.1 Neotragus moschatus | reverse complement strand
GACTACCCGCCCCCTAGGCCCCGGCGCACCTCCCCAGGTAGGAGCAGCGGTGGCGGCGCGGCGGGAACCACACGATCGGAGCGCGGAGGGCGCTTGGAGATCTCCCTGGCCGGTCCTCTCTGCTCACCGACGGGGAGAATGAGGCGGAGAGAGGAAGGGGCTGTCGGCGCGCAAACTCAGCGCTTCCGGACTTTACCAGCCTGTATAGAAGGCTGGGACCCGCGGGTGAAAGGAAGGGCTCGCTTCACTTTTTTGGCTGGAGAGGGTGAGAATTGACTGAGGGGGCGCTTGGTTCTTGTGGGTGGGGGCGAGGAAGGGAGAAGACGTCCCAACTGATTGGCTCCCAAGGTCTTTGGGATGATTCTCAAACCCTAAGTCAAGGCTGCCCTGGCCATTCTCCATCCAGTCCCTCGTCTTTCAGACAGAATTCCTAGGTCTTACAGAGGATGTAACTTGCTACAGTTTCACCGCGACTTCGCGGATTAGCCAAACCTCACACCCGCCTGCGTCCGTGTTAGTGCGTTTCCTCACCATGTGCCAGAGGCAGCCACTTCCCCTCTTTGGGTGCCAGTCTCCTCGACTGTACCGAGGTTTTGTACTCGTGTCCTTCCATTGCTGATATTTAGGGAAACATCGCACTACCCCGACCTCCAATCATTTATCTTTGGGTGGCTCGGGACCCCTCTCTATATGATGGGGAGTGAAGCACAGCTTGAAGAGGATGAAGGCTGGGCTTCTGCCCTCTCGTGGTGATCTTCTCTTCCCGTTCGCTCAGGCCAAGAAGGCTCCAAGCAGCCGAGCCGCTCCATCCCGAAGGGGGGGAGGGCTGAGAGAAGTGAGGGCCGGGGGAGGGGGAGCTGTGGCCGTCGGCCGGCGCGTCTCCTTGGAAAGGGGCGGGCACGGGGGACCAGTTTGCATCGGGTGTCTGGTTTCTGAGTTCGTTTCCTGCCACCCCCCAAGACCGAGCTCGGCCTCACCCAAGACTTCCTGCATCGGTGGCCCCGCAGATCTGGATTCTTTTTATGATCATTTGCAGGGAGACCTTGGGCCAGTCCCTTCCCACCCGCAAGCCCACAGTTTTCTTTTCTGAGAATTGAAGGCGGAAAAGCACGTGCAGATCTTGGAAGGAGAAGGAAGGAAGGCTTTTATCCTTAGGATTTCGAGACTTGGTGCCGACAGCCAGAGGCTCCGGCCGAGATGCAGCTTTCCGGCTGTGGGTGCAGGGTTGGGGGGAGCGACCCCCGAGAGCACAGGCGGCCAGGCTTCAAGGGTTTTAGTCGCGTGTTTCGTGGCGACGAGCTCCGGGCAGATCCAGCCCCACCAAGCACTGGGCAACTGCCTTCGGAAGCAGAAGGCAGAGTCCAAGTCCTCGTTCCGCCGATCCGGGTGTGGAAGCCAATGGAACAATTTGCATGAGGACCTTCCTCCGCGGATGCACACTCGAACAACTGGAGAGGCTTTTCACTCGCTCAAAACACTCCCAGCTTCCTTCTTCCAAAGTAACCACGCTGCGAAAATCCAGGTTTCATCCTATTTTTTTTTCAAAGAGGGAAAAGGTTTAAAATAGTTAAATTTTAACCAGATTACATCATAGCAGTCTTTTAATACTGAGTTTTATGGTTCCAAGATTCAGATTTCCAAATGTTAAAATTTGGACTACTATCCTAGCTGCTGCTAAGTCGCTTCAGTCGTGTCCGACTCTGAGCGACCCTATAGACGGTAGCCCACCAGGCTTCCCCATCCCTGGGGTTTTACAAGCAAGAACACTGGAGTGGGTTGCCATTTCCTTCTCCATCTATCCTAGCATGAATCCGTAAATCAAATAATGTGTTTCTGTAATTCTGAGATTCTGTGACCAGTGTCTAAATTCTTTGACTGTGATTATATTTCTATGACTTTAAACTTCCGTTCAGAGTGTAAAAGCATATTCCTTATATCTTAATATGCTGGGAGTAAGATTTTGTGCCTGAAAATATGATGCCACTGTTGGCAGTTGTAACTTCTCTGTTTTAGACATTTTTGCAGGTCTAAGGTACATACTGCTTAATTTTAATTCCAGTCTAGGAATGTCTCATTGGAAGATTTGGGTCCTATAAATCCACATCTCTCTTATTTCATTCTAAAATATTAGTACTAGATCCACTATTCTATAACTCAAATAATCTAACAATTCTTATAATATTTGTGACCATGTGCTTTAATGACTTTAAGATGGAGACTTTTAAGCTCCAGTTACTATGGTTAAAGCTTCCATGTCTCAGGATGTTTTGATCCTCATTGTTTTGTGGCTGTGGACACACTCTTCTAGAAATCCGATTCCTTTTTCTCAAACTTTCAGCTACTGAGCTCTGCCTATGCATCAGACCAAGCTTTAGCATCCTGAGATTAGAATTATTAAGATTGTGATTCTAGGATTTCATGAACAAAGAATCCTTAAAATGCTGTTCCATAAATGTTTTATTCTAATAACATTTCAAAATTCTGTACTTTGGAGATGTAAAATTTGAATTAAGGGATTTGAGTGAACTGGGACAGTTAACCCGTTTGGATCAAAACTATGCAGAAAGATCCACTCAGTGCCAGGCCACTTCCTCAGTTTCCTCTCATCCAGTCTTCACCTCTTCTCTGGGGCAGTGCTCCTTAATATGTATAGGATTAACAGACCCATTGAGAACCATTTGAGAGCTACAGAGTTAGCTCTTGTCCCTTGGAAATCATTCTTCTAGTCCAGCTGGGGTGGGTTGATGTTGATGTGGACAGATGCTGGGTGCTTTCCATCCTCTTCTGACTACCTACAGCCCTGAGTGTATCCTCAACACCTTTTGGAAAAACCTGCCCCCTCACAGGCTATTTTATGTTAAATTTTGGGGGAGAGGAGGAGTGCTGCTGATCTGTAGAAGATGCTAGAGCTCTTCCCCTAACTACTGAATTTTGAAGTGCCCAGGGAGAATTTTGTAAATATAAAGGAGGGGATTCTAGGAGTTCTGGGAAATTCCTCCGTATCTTTTGACCCAGATGCCCCTGCAGGCAGATGCAGAGGTACCCTGCTTTTAAGGAAATCTTGGAAATTCAAGCTGGAATGAAACCAGGCCCAGTTGTCAAAGGGGCTTGCTTAAAGTTGTGCAGAGGAGGTTCTACACTGAAAGGGAAACTCAGGTATTTGGGCCCCTTACCTCCTGGGCCTGCAACCTCTCTGTCTTTTCCTGAGTTCTCTGTCCTCACTTGTGCTTGAAGTCCTGACCCTCACCAGTCTCCTTACAGGGGGACAGTGGAAGCCCTAAGCAAAGATGCTTGCCGATCAGATCTAAGAATCTCCCGGGGCAGCTAGAACACAGGGACTTCTGGATTACTCTGTGACAGTCAGTCAGGGTCAGTGGGTTGTAGGTACGGCCTCAGAGTGCCACAAAGGCAGTCAGTCCTGTGTCACGCTCAGCCCAGCCGCTGGTTGCAGCAGTGGCACCGAGTGAGAGCTGTCATTCGGCCCAGCAGCTTTGAACTATTTGTTGTCCTTCTTAGGCCTCAGTCTCCCCATTTGGGAAGTGCCGGACTTCCTGTCATTTCATTTCCACCAAGTCAAGAGGATGAAGTGGGGCATATCGCCGTGATCATCTTGTCTTTTAAACTGTTTTCAAGACGAAAATGGTTGTTTTAAAAAAAAAAAAAAAAAAAAAACAAACAGGCTGCTGAGGAAAATTAAAGTCATTCCCACTCATATGCGGAAATGAGATGCTCTCCTCAAAGAAGTAGCCATAGATTAAAGTAAATTGTTTTCTACCCGCCTAGAAGGCAATGGCACCCCACCCCAGTACTCTTGCCCGAAGAATCCCATGGATAGAGGAGCCTGGTGGGTTGCAGTCCATGGGGTCGCGAAGAGTTGGACACGACTCAGCGACTTCACTTTGACTTTTCACTTTCATGCATTGGAGAAGGAAATGGCAGCCCACTCCAGCGTTCTTGCCTGGAGAATCCCAGGGAAGGGGAAGCCTAGTGGGCTGCCGACTATGGGGTTGCACAGAGTCGGACACGACTGAAGCGACTTAGCAGCAGAAGGCAGTATGTGTGTAGGGAGAGTGTTGGAAGTTTTCGAGTTCGCAAGAGTGGGGCCTTATTTTGCTCCGCGGAGGCGCAGGGACCCCCGGAGCTTAGTCGGGACAACACGGTTTCTTAACGCTTTCTCCTGCTGGTTCATTTAAATACCGTGGACAGAGAATTACCATCATCCGGGTAGAGGAACTGGGGCCCAGAGAGGTGAGCTTTCTGCTTCTCAGCCGCCAGCCTCCCAGCTCACCCAGCTCATCTCGAGGAAGCTCCTAATCCCTGACTCAGAGCCCTCTCCCAGCGCTGCCCTCTGGTCTCGGAATGGGTAGTTCAGGAGCCAGCCGGGACAGCCCAGGAGCTCCGCGGCGGCTGCATCGAAAAGGGCAAACCTCCCGGAGGACGCGGACCTGTCCCCCTGCGTACAGCGATTTGGAGTCTGAGTGGAGCCTGAGCAACCCCCGCCCCCAGGTTAGCTCCTCCGCCCTTTCCCAGGCGCTGTGAGCGTTCCTGAGGCGAGGACAGAGGAGTGCAAGGTAGATTTTGCTCTGACCCAGGAGAGAGCTGGGCTGTGGCTGGGCCCTCTTCTAGGAAAGCCGTGCACGACCCCCACCGCCCCCCTACCCCTCCACCGAGGAGGAGGTGAGTTCTCAGCAGGCTTGCGTCCTCCTTTGGGTTCAAGGGCCTGTGGGGAGGAGTGGCTCTCCAGAATCATCCGGCATCCTGATGTCTTGGGTATTCTGAGCTCTACTTGCGGCCTTGGGACTCTAAGAAGCGGGAAAGATTGTGAATGTTCATTTCAGTGGACAGAGTTCCCGGTTTGCGAGACGATCTCAAAGGGCCAATGATTATCCTCTTTCCCTCTCAAAGCGGAAATGCACCAGACTGGATTCAAGTACCGTCTGAGGCACAGGAAGAAACAGTGCTTTGACCTCCCTCCCCAGGCCAGGCTCAGCCCCAGACCAGCAGGGCACTTCACCCTGAAGCTATCTCGGCTCCCGGGGTGAAGGTTAGAGCATGGTGCAGTGCTCAGGCAGGGACCCAGCCCAGCTGCTGGTTGCTCAGGGCCCACAGCGCCCCAGGGAGCAATAGTGAGGGAGCCCAGAGACACTTGTCTGTGGCTGCATGCGTGCATAGGTGGCCAAGCTCGCCTCTGGCCTCTTTCCTTCAGGTTTTTTGGTCATTGTTTCTCTGTCTAGCCTGAGGGTGTATATCTTTTTTAGTCTTAGCCTCCACCTTTCTTGTCTGTCTGTATGAACCGGCCTGCACATCCTCCCTTTCTGGGTACCTTTCCCCAGAGTCGCTTGAAAGAGAGCCTGCACACTTCAGCCAGGGTTGGGCTGCCCATACCAGCACCTTCCCTCCCAGAGGATAGTGCACACAGTATCAGGGCTGGGACAGACACAGGTTTTGTCTTGATCCTCAGCTTTTCTGCCCAGGCATCTTGGAAG
Organism: Neotragus moschatus; assembly: GCA_006410615.1. Taxonomy (NCBI): domain Eukaryota; kingdom Metazoa; phylum Chordata; class Mammalia; order Artiodactyla; family Bovidae; genus Neotragus; species Neotragus moschatus. The sequence goes on along the minus strand of SJYA01001317.1, from coordinate 121,122 downwards.
CCCTCAGCTCCCAGAGTTCCGCTGAGCGTGGCTGGGGAAGAGGGGAGCACAAAGTTCCACATGCCAGCCTTTTAGAAAAACTTAAGAGTCCAAATAGTCCTCATCGGCACAGTTCTTCTGCTGATTGTCTCTGCACAAACTGGGCTACTTGGCTGCTCAAAGGCCCTCAATGACTCCCCTCCTCCAGGGCAAGATCAAGTACACTTTGCCTGGCCTGGCAGGTCAGAGCCCTCCAGCACAATACAGCCCCTTCCCACCCCTGCTGTCTTCCTTGGTCTTCTCTGCCCCCAGCTTCAGAGGACTCCCTGCCAAGTCTTCTCCAGTTCTCTCACGTAAGTTCTTGCCCCCAGCCTGGACTGGCCCCGCCTCCGATCCATCAGCCCAAATATCTCCTCTTCTGGGAAGTCCTCCCTGATCTGCCTAAGTCCAACACTCCCTCTTTCAGCCTGCCCCAGCATGATTGGATTTTGGCACTTGTCACATTTTTGTGGTGTAGTAATTTGGTTATGTGACTGTTGCTGTTCTTCTCTGGGAGTTTCTTGATGGCAGGAAGTATAGTTTCCTGCAACTGGGCACCTGGGTCATCAGCACAGAGCCTGGCCCAAGAAAAAAAATGTGGTCCTGCTGTGAGAGCCAGTTACTCAGAGTCACCCAGTCCTAGGTCAGTTCCTATGTTTACCTCTTCTCAGCTGTGTGATTTTTGGCCACTTATTCACTCTGAACCTCAGCTTTTTGATCTACAAAATGGGGATGATACTAATGTCATAAGAGAGCTGTGAAGGTAGCTTTTATTAACTGTAGATACTTGCAAAACTCTTCTGTTTACAGACACGGTTTTAAGCAATTTTGTGCATGAAGTACACTAACATGTCAGGAGACCTGGCAGCAAGTCTCAGGCCTATGACTAACTGGGCACTGGGGGGACATCTAGAACAGGCAGAGCGCTGGCTTTAGAAGGTATAATGACTTGATATGCCATCTAGGCAGGAGGACAGCTGCAAAAGAGCCCAGAAGCAGGGGTCTCACAGGTAGTAGATGGGGCCTAAGGGAAGGTTCAGATGCCAAATAGCGTCTTCTGCCCTAGGTTCAGGTATAGAGGCCTCTGGGATGAGCCTGGGGTCATCTGAGAGACACAGCTGGCCCAGCTTGATCCTGCTGGACTGAAGTCTGAGGGTGTCACGGGGCAGCCTCTCCCTCTGGTGTCCTGGTAACTTAGGGCCTTGGATCTGTTGTGCATCTCTGGTTTCTGTCTAGGCAGATCTGGCCCAACTGTTTGGGACAAGGGTTGAGGAGAGCTTCAGCATGGAATTGGGCATATTCAGACGTATATTCTTCAGTCCTGCAGACATGCCACCCAGTAGGGTAGGAGTCCAGGGGCCATGGGCTTACCCTCCTGAAATGGATTTGCACATGCACCAAGAGTAGGGAAGAAGTGAGAGACTGCTCCTGGGGTCCCTGTAGGGGTTCTTACCCTCGGTGAGTGTTATATGTGGCTCCTTGTCTCCCTTGAGTCCTGGTCAGGCCAAACTGACCCCAGATGCTAGGACCAAATGGACTGCTGGAATTTAGCACTGAGTCAGGGCAATAATACAATAGCTTCTATCTACAGGCTTCTATCGTTTTTTTCCCCCACTAAGTTCTAACTTTCTCATATATAGCCTATATGTAGTTTGTGGAGCTGATTGTGGGGGCATTTGCTGGCCTGGGATCATTGACGCTGATTTTACTCAATGAGTGATTCATACAGTCCAAACTCAGGTAAGCATCTCTGCCTCCCTCTCAGGTTCACTTTGCTTCCATCTCCTAGTCCTCCTCCCTTGGGAACTGGCTTTCGGTCAAATATGGAATTGAAATAACATAAGCAGACTAACAGCAATGGAGGAACACAGCACACCATAGCTCTGTTCAGCATTTTATCAATGATACAGAAGATGGCATAGAAGGGAAGCTGATTGGGCTTGTGGGCTGACCACGCTAATGTGCTGATACTGATAGCTGACGGATGCAAGACTCAGAATAATCAGCAGGTTGGGAGACTGAGCCAAAACCAACAAGAAGACATTTAAAAAACTGTTATGAAAACATCATAACATTACAGAAGATAAAGCTGGAAGAAAAAAGTCACCCACATACCAATTACCTATCATTCACCTACTGGAGTTGTTTTCTATGTTCTGTTTTTTTTTTCTCCTTTGTGTTCTTAGGCACCTATATATTTTTGCATAGGTGTAACAATAGAGTGTGTACAATTCTATAGTCTTTACACAGTTCATTTACAATATTTTGTGAACATAACCCATTTTTCATCGTTAGTTGGGAGTGACGTGGTCTTGTGTTGATTTAATCCTTTTATGGTAGATAGGCAATTAGGTAGTCTCCAATATCTCTGATATAGGTGATACTGCTATGTGTTTGTATAAAGAACTTCGTGTTTACTTTGAACTGTCCTTAGGGTAAGTTCCTAAGAGTGAGATTTATGGAATAAAGAATATTTTTGTGTTTTTTAACATAGTTCCACCATGTTGTCTCCAGGACATCTTGCAACTCACCACAATCAAGGTAATTAACATGTCCATCACCCCTAAATGTTTCCTTGTGCCCCATGTGATTGATTCAGCCACCCCCCACCATATCTGTAGGCAATCACTGATCTATTTATGTCATTACAGACTAGTTTGCATTTTATAGAACATTATATAAATGGAATAACTGTATTTTTTGTCTGTTTTCATTGAGCGTAATTATTTTGATATTCATTTATATTATTATAATAATCAAATCCTTTTCTTTTTGCTAGATAGTATTCCATTACATGGACATACCACAGTTTGTTTATCCATTCATTTGTTGCTAGACATTTGGCTTGTTTCCAATTTTGGCTCTTTTAAACAAGCTGCTATAAATAGTTTTGTATAAGTCTTTGTGTGGCTAAATACCTTCAATAAACGCGTAGGAGAAGAATATCTGGGTCAGATGGTAGACATCTATCTACCATCTGACCAATTTCTTAAATTTTTAAGAAATTGCTAAACTTTTCACAAAGTGGCTGTATTTCTTTTATTTCTGTTAGCAGTAGATGAGAGTTTGAATTACTTTATCTGTTCACCAAAACCTATTAGTACAATCTTTTAAATTTTACCCCTTTTAGTATATAGTGGTATCTCATTATAGCTTTAATTTACATTTCCCTCAGGACTAATGATATGTTTATTATCTATTGCTGTGTAACAAATTACCCCCCAAAATTAGCGGCGTAAAACAACAAATATTTATTATCTCACAGTTTCTATGGATCAGGAATCTGGGTGTGGCTTAGCCAGGCGTGGTTAGCAGAACTGACCCATCTTAAAATGGGTCAGAGCTTTAGCTTTAAAGCTGCTTTGAAACAGTGCTGGATTTGAGGAAATTGGGGAGAAGAAATGAAAGAACAAACCGTTGGGAAAATGGACAGAATTGTCATTTTTGACAATTTGACAAAATCGACAATTTGTCAGTTTTGACAGTTCTGGGAAAAAAAAAGATTTGTCAAGCTGTAGTTTTCCTACAGGAGAGGAGTTTGAATTTTCCTAATCATTCTGTGAAACGGGACATTTGTTGAACAGTGTACCTGTATCAAGGCTTTGATGGTAGTTCATTTAGTCAGTCCTCAGAACAGTCCCATTTTACAGACTTAGAAATTGAAATCTGGAAAGTTAAGTAAAACTCCACCAAGGCCATAAACCTGAGAAGGATTTGAATCTCCGCTCTGTTTCCTATTGAAGCCCATAGACTTTCACGCTATTACATTTTCAGCTCTGTCTCACAGTGTCCTTTGCCTCCAGGGCTCAGAAGACCTCTTGGAGTAAGTTCTAGTGGACAGTAAAATGTGCAGGGCCTCTACACTCAGTTTTAGCTAACAGCCTGGGTTCTCCTTAAAGACTGAGCTGTGTTGCAGAACCTCCCTGTAGCCTCTATGCTAAAAGGCCTGAGTGGCCTCTGTAAGGTTGACCTCCAACAGTGAAAAACAGTAAGTCTCTACTCTGGCTATCTTCATGAATGATATCTGCCTTATAATGGAAGAGTCACCTGTAGCCCAGCTTGAGATGTCTTCTGTCCAGTCAACACCCCCTATTTCAATGCCCCTAGGTGCAACAAATTTTGGTTGTGAAGCTGCTTCAAGTTTTAGCTCCAAGTAGTGAGTGGGTGTGTGATCAGGCCATCCAAGATGGCTATTCTCTCTCTCTACCTCCCCTGCTCAACCAGTTCCTGCCTCACCTATACTCTGCTCATCTGACTGACCTTCCCTCTTGATCATAGAACCTAATCAGTAAATGCCTAGGTACTTGCCCGCTGGCCCCAGCTAGTGATTGTTCTAAACTTTAGATCGGAAGGTCTCCATTAGGACAGTTTATCAAAGGGTAGTGAGGGGCATCACTTCCCTGGTAACCAATGAAACAACCTGATGTCAGTTCCCTCTATAACTGGTAACCTCCCTCCCCCAAAGGTAGCAAAGATGGCTGCCTGCTGTCCATGTCCACGAAGGGATGTCATTCCAGGACCATTCTGTGATGAGATCTTTTGTCCAGTAAAGCTCTGTGTCTCTGTCTCTGAGCTCTTTCTTCTGTCTTGTGGCTCAGCAAGTACAGGGCTTACAGGCCTGCAGGTGCAGCCCAATAGTGGGTTTGAGAAGGGTTTGTTTCCTCTCCAGGCTGTTTCTTCAGTCATCGAATGGGAGGTGAAGATTTGGTTGGCTCGATCAGTTCTTGTTCTTACCCCATGGAAGAGGAGAATGCATAGTATGCTCCAGTCCACAAGATTACTAGGCATTGTCTATTGATTAAGTCATTCATAGGTCTTGCCTCTATATGTATGACTACTTTTTAAGTGTGTGTAAAGTTTTGTCTTAAATAAAATACAAATCCATTTAAAGATGTTATTGAAACGTTGGTAATTTTTTGGACCTGAAATTTATCAATGTTTACCGAAAAATATGTCTACCTTATATGTACGTATGTCTACCTTATATGCATTTTGTGAGAACTGTGGAATTTATAGCTGTTAAAAAGTATTCTCACACTCAAAACAATTGAAAAGCACTAAGACTCCCTATAGTCTCTCTAGCCAGATGGAGTACTGCTGCTGCTGCTGCTAAGTCACTTCAGTCGTGTCCGATTCTGTGCGACCCCATAGATGGCAGCCCACCAGGCTCTCCCGTCCCTGGGATTCTCCAGGCAAGAACACTGAAGTGGGCTGCCATTTCCTTCTCCAATGCATGAAAGTGAAAAGTGAAAGTGAAGTCATTCAGTCGTGTCCTACTCTTAGCGACCCCAAGGACTGCGGCCCACCAGGCTCCTCCATCCATGGGATTTTCCAGGCAAGAGTGTTGGAGTGGGGTGCCGTTAGGAAACATATTTAACAGTGTGTTGTTCAATGGGTATAAAGTTACAGTGATACAAAGTGAATCAGTTGTAGAGATCTCCTGTAGGACATAGTACGTATAGTTGTGCACTAAAATTTTGTTAAGAGGGTAGATTACATGCTAAATATTTTTATCACACACACAGAAATTAAGGGATATGATGAATCTTTCTGAGGTAACATATATCTGTCACTTTGAATGTAGCGATAGTATCACAGATATATGCATATGTCCAAACTCATCAAATAATGCATTAAACATGCACAGGTTTTTGTGTACTTGTTATAGCTCAATAAAGCAGTTAAAAAAAATCAGTAAGCCAGGGGTATTGACCAATTAGAGTAAATGTGCTGGACCAGGCCCAATCAGAATGGAAGCCTGCTAGGACAATAGCCGCCCCCCTCTTCTTGCTGTTTCAGGCTTTAACCTTTTAGTTACAGAATCTTAGGGGCATTCCAGGGAATCACAGGGGAAGGACAGCTTGGGGTGTGGGGGCTGAGCAGTGGCTGTTTTTTTATGGGGCATCACACCATTTCAGCATCTTAATCTCCAGCGACTGCACGGAGATGGCATACAAAGCCTGGACATGGGCTTGGACTCTTCCTTCCTGCACAGCTGACTGTGGCCACAAGCCCACCTCGTATCAGTGCACCACACCCTTCTGCCCCCAATTTGACTTTAAAATGCTTCATCGTGCCAGGCAGGTTTTACACCCACATGGTAAACTTGTGGATGGTAAACCCTCCAAATCTTGTTTTGGTTGAATGAGGTTGTCTCCTCACTTCCTGTGTACAAGTGAACCCTGTGAAGGGAAGGAAGCAGACTTTGAGGTCAGGAATTGGTTCTGGGTTCACATCTCAATTCTATACTTTTCCTCCTTATACCCCTGGGGGCAAGTCAATGAATGTGGTGGTGATATCTGCCCTGTCCCCTCATAAGTCTGTGCTAAGGTTCGAATGAGAGAAGGGAGAGGGGGTGCTTTGCAAACTGAAAAGTGTTGGGCATACATGAATGAGTCTCTGTTCCATAGACCAAAGGACCTGACTTAAGAATGTTGCTTGTCTGCTTCTGATTGAACCAGGGATTACAGATCTGCCATCTAGTTAGAATGTTTAGTCACTATCTTCATTATGTGACTATGGTATAGCTTTAGCTTTTAATGGACGGGGGAAGATCACTGCAGAAAGTGTGATCTTTCTTTCCTCTTANGGCAAGAACACTGAAGTGGGCTGCCATTTCCTTCTCCAATGCATGAAAGTGAAAAGTGAAAGTGAAGTCATTCAGTCGTGTCCTACTCTTAGCGACCCCAAGGACTGCGGCCCACCAGGCTCCTCCATCCATGGGATTTTCCAGGCAAGAGTGTTGGAGTGGGGTGCCGTTAGGAAACATATTTAACAGTGTGTTGTTCAATGGGTATAAAGTTACAGTGATACAAAGTGAATCAGTTGTAGAGATCTCCTGTAGGACATAGTACGTATAGTTGTGCACTAAAATTTTGTTAAGAGGGTAGATTACATGCTAAATATTTTTATCACACACACAGAAATTAAGGGATATGATGAATCTTTCTGAGGTAACATATATCTGTCACTTTGAATGTAGCGATAGTATCACAGATATATGCATATGTCCAAACTCATCAAATAATGCATTAAACATGCACAGGTTTTTGTGTACTTGTTATAGCTCAATAAAGCAGTTAAAAAAAATCAGTAAGCCAGGGGTATTGACCAATTAGAGTAAATGTGCTGGACCAGGCCCAATCAGAATGGAAGCCTGCTAGGACAATAGCCGCCCCCCTCTTCTTGCTGTTTCAGGCTTTAACCTTTTAGTTACAGAATCTTAGGGGCATTCCAGGGAATCACAGGGGAAGGACAGCTTGGGGTGTGGGGGCTGAGCAGTGGCTGTTTTTTTATGGGGCATCACACCATTTCAGCATCTTAATCTCCAGCGACTGCACGGAGATGGCATACAAAGCCTGGACATGGGCTTGGACTCTTCCTTCCTGCACAGCTGACTGTGGCCACAAGCCCACCTCGTATCAGTGCACCACACCCTTCTGCCCCCAATTTGACTTTAAAATGCTTCATCGTGCCAGGCAGGTTTTACACCCACATGGTAAACTTGTGGATGGTAAACCCTCCAAATCTTGTTTTGGTTGAATGAGGTTGTCTCCTCACTTCCTGTGTACAAGTGAACCCTGTGAAGGGAAGGAAGCAGACTTTGAGGTCAGGAATTGGTTCTGGGTTCACATCTCAATTCTATACTTTTCCTCCTTATACCCCTGGGGGCAAGTCAATGAATGTGGTGGTGATATCTGCCCTGTCCCCTCATAAGTCTGTGCTAAGGTTCGAATGAGAGAAGGGAGAGGGGGTGCTTTGCAAACTGAAAAGTGTTGGGCATACATGAATGAGTCTCTGTTCCATAGACCAAAGGACCTGACTTAAGAATGTTGCTTGTCTGCTTCTGATTGAACCAGGGATTACAGATCTGCCATCTAGTTAGAATGTTTAGTCACTATCTTCATTATGTGACTATGGTATAGCTTTAGCTTTTAATGGACGGGGGAAGATCACTGCAGAAAGTGTGATCTTTCTTTCCTCTTAACCCTATAAAATCAGAGCTGATATGGGCTGCTAGAGAGTACCTAATCCATTTTGTAAACAAAGTCACTGAGGTCCAGAGAGAGCCCAAAGCCACATAGTGAGTTAATGGCAAAGTCAGGACCAGGTGTTCGGTTGCCCAGCTCCTTTCATCACAATATGTGATACATCTCGTGGCAAACCATTCATTCATGGTTTTGATCACTCAGTTAAGTCATTAGTAAATGCTGGGCTCTATGCTGACGATTTTGTGCATAGACAAGTTGGATGCAATTCTGCTCACAAGGTGCTCATGACACTGGGCAGAGAATGTTTTTTCAGAATCCTGAGAGGGGACCAGAGAAAGTTACTTATGTAGATCTGGCCTATGTATATAACCCCCTCTCCCCTCCCTGGGAATGGAGGTGGTTTATTGAGAACAATCAAAAAGTGTGCTGAAGGAGTGGGAAGGAGGTTCAAGAGGGAGAGCACATATGTATTCATATGGTTGATTCATGTTGATGTATGGCAGAATCAATATTGTAAAGCAATTGTCCTTCAATTAAAAAAATATAAAGACAACCACTGATTAAAAGAAAAGTGTGATGAAGCCCAGAATCACTGACCCAGCACCACTGAACAACCAAATATCCTCATCAGCTATCTCATCCAGTATTCCCAAGAGCCTTACACTACAGATGGGGTTACTGAAGCCCCAAGAAGGGAAGGCATATGACCAGGGGCACAGGGCTAGAGAGTGCCAAAGCCGCTTTGGTTGCAAACAGGGTGTGAGTCCTGGGCTTCTGGGTCTTATGAACCAGCTTTTAGGTAGAAAGAGCATACATCTTGGTGCTGAGGAGACCTGGGTTCAAATCCTAGGTGTACCATTTCCCAGCTGAGTGATTTTGGGCAAGTTCCTCCTTGGGAGATTGTTTTCTCATGTGGAACATAGAGATAACTTACCCTGTAGGGCTCCTGTGAGGGTGAAATCAGTGCCTGTGGGGTGAAGCCCTTAGTGTCTGGCATGTGGTGGGCACCCAGTGCTTGTTCCTTTGCTGCCTCCACTAGCCCCTGGTGTGGGCAGCCTGACCAGTAACCAAGGCCTCAAGGACTCCTGGCCCTTTACACCTGAGTCCCGTGTCACGTGACAAAGGCTTGGCATGTTTTCCTTGATTGAACAATAAAGAGGGCAGTGGTGAAGGTGAGGTTTGCTGCAGATTCAGGCCTGAAAATTGGGGCCTCTCTCCCAGAGCTCACTCTCTCTCCCTCCCTCATGGGTGGGGCCCAGTAAAAGCTCCTGAAGGCCCAGTTTGGATGCCGGAGACACCTGCCATGCCTGACTGCACGGGGTGTCAGTTCTGCCTTGTTCCTGCTGCATTCCGGCTTCATATGTCAGCACCTCATGAAAATCTTCCAGGCCCTGGCTTTGAATAGCCCCTTGGCTGCCTGGGAGTGAAGAGGCTGGCTCTATTTTGCCTGTCAAATCATCCGCTTTGTCTGTCTACAGGCAGGTAAGCTGGGTCTCCTTACATAATGCCGACTGGGCCATCACTGTCAGGGCTGATTCTGCCTGGCTCAGGCTGAACAAACAGCCATTCAGCCCCACCAGCTGAGGCCGAGGCTGTGCAGTGGCAGGAGCTGCTATTCTTGGGAACAGCTTAATGACAGTCTAAGCAGGTGCCATGCACTCTAGTGAGGAAGGAGCTAAGCTCCAACTTGCCTCACACAGCCAAGGCAAATCCTCCTTTCTCAGCTGAGCCAAACCTTCCAAAAGGACTCCCATTTTCAGTTCTGGGCATGTGATATCACAAGTGGGCTACATGAAGCAAGAGGTAGCCCCTGATATATAAAGAGCCCTCAATAAATACAGAAAATCTGATAACCCTGCCACATTTCTTCTTTTGCCTTAACTGCTAGGAGACTTGGAACAAATTTAGTACTAGAGCAATAGCTGACTCATCCCAATTGCCTGGTAACATCCTCTGCTCCTTTTAATTGGTTCTCATCTTAGTCGTTAATCTTTTTTTTTTTTTTTTTTGCTGCACTGTAAGGCAAGCTGGATCTTAGTTCCCTCATTAGGGATCTAATGTTGTGCCCCCTGCAATGGAAGTGCAGATTCTTGACCAGTGGACTGCCAGGGAAGTCTCTTATCTGTCTTTATTTAATGTATTTTTTATTATGATAAAATATATACAACATAGAATTTACCATTAGGGACATTTATTACACTCACTGTGCCGTACAACCTTTGCCACTATCCAAGTTACAGAACATTTTGATCACCCCACTCAGAAACTGCTTACTCATTAAGCTGTTATTCCCCATTCTTTAACTTTTAAGATATCAAAGGATCCTTGTAAAGTGAGTAGAGGGTGTGGATTCTAAATAAATATAATAAAAGAATAAGCAATTCAAATTTCCTGTATTAGCTAGACATATTCACTTTTTGTTTTATCATGTTTTTCCACCTTCACTTGTGTGTCGTTCTCTTCTTTGTTCCATTAGACATTGAGTTGTGGCTCATTTCTAATCTGCATACGTCATTCCATATTTCCTTCTTTCTTCTCCTCTCCTCCCCCCATCTTCCCTTCCTTTAGACTTTCAAATCAACTATTATCTACTAGTCATCTATCTAGCAATAAAAATCTGTATGAATTACTTATGACTTCTCTATGAACTGTCTATCATTTGTCTGTCTTTCTACTCTCTGTTCATACATCTGTGCTTCTCCTTGCAAATCTAGATCACTGGTTCTCAGCCCTGCATATTAAAATCACCTGTTAAGGTTTTAAAAATCTACTGATGCCTGATCCCATCTTGGTCCAGTTAAAATGGAAATATTTTTATGGGACCTTGGTGTCTGCATATTTTTTAAGTTCTCATAGGTGTTTCTAATGTATAGTGGAGATTAAGAGTTACTCACCTAAATTAACCTCTCTTAATACTTAACCTTCTGTAGAAACTTCTTATCTCATTTCTAGTCCTCAGCTGGTCTATTTTTTACATAAATGCCATTGACTACACATAATTCTGTTTAATTGGCCTTTTAACAACATGTGTAAACAAGTTTCAATGTACTTAAATATTTTTCAAGAACATCATTTTAAAACCTGCTGAGGGTTTTATTAACACATATGTTACCTTTATTTAATCAGTCTGTTGAAATTTTGATTAGGATTGTATTGAATCTATAAATGAATTAGAGAAATCTGTGTATATTGATATACATTTAATCTAAAATTAAAAACTTTGAACATATACAAAATAAATGATATGATGTACTCTCAAGTGCTCAATATCGCAGACTCTGGTGCTCCAAAACCATCAGTCCTGTTCATTTCTGTCCCATCTGTATCCCTATCTTCCCCTACTATCACATTATTTTGGAACAAATCCCAGACCTCATACACACTCAGTGTAAGTAATTCAATATGTATTTGTAAAAGATAAAACCCCAATATCATTGTTGAACCAAAAAAAAAAAACCCCAAAAAGAAAAGCCATAATAATTCCTTAATATTATCAAGGGCAACTTGATGGCTTATTAAAAGTAAAGTTTCAGATTTCTGATTACTCATGAACATAATTATTTTATTTTTATATTTTGGAGGGATTAAAAATTTTTTTTAAATTGTGATAACACTTGGGATTGGTCTTGATTGGTCTTAAGCCTCATTTAATATATAAATTTCCACTCTATCTTTAATTTTTTTCTTGGACTTTGTTGAAGAAACTGGATTGTTGGTTTTATAGTGTTTTCCATGTTTTGGTTTGTGTTCTTACGGTATAATTTAACATGTTTTCTATCTTCTGTATATCCCATACATTGGTGACTAGGGCTAAAAGTTTACATGACATTAATCCTTCCAATTTATGAACATGTTTTACTTATCATTTTAATTTAGGTTTTCCTTGATGTCTATCAATTATATTTTCTATTTTTCTACATAAAGATCATGCACGTTTATTAAAATTATTTCTAATACTTTGTCTTGTTTGGATAAAATTGGATATGTTTAGTGTTCTTTTTTTTCCTCTCAGCTTTATTGAGATATAATTGACATGTAACATTGTGTAAGTTTAAAGTGTACAATATAATGATTTGATACATGTATATGTTACAAAATGTTTATCACAAGAAAGTTAGTAAACACATCACATAATTACCATTTTTTGTTGTGTGGTGGTGGTAAGATCATTTAAGATCTACTCCCTTAGCAACTTGTAATTGTACAACAGAGTATTGTTAGCTATAGTCACCATGCTGTATATTAGAAATCCCCAGAACTCACTCCTCTTATAAGCAGAAGTTTGTACCCTTTGACCAACATCTCCTCATTTCTCCACTCCCCAGCCCCTGGCAACCACCATCCTACCCTCTGTTTCTATGAGTTTAGCTTTTCTAGATTTCACATATAAGTGAGATCAGACAGTATTTATCTTTGTTTGTCTGACTTAAACGTTAGCTGTATTTTAACTGCATTTATCTACTTGTTTGTTACTGATGGATAGTAATACAACTGATTTTTTTTTTTAAAGATTGATCTGTATCCAGTAACTGGTTCAATTCTTTTTAAAAATCCAATAATATGTTCTCAACTTCTTTTCGACGTAGATAATCCTATAATCTGTGAGTAATGACACGTTTATTTTTTATTTTCAAATATATTAATATACCTACATCTACGAGATAGGTATCACCAGGCTTCTCCTCCACCTCATCTCCTTACTTGCCCTTTTTTCCAGAGCATCTCTCTGGCTTTTCTCTTACCTGGTTCTGACCTGCTCTCACCTCTCTGTCCCAACCATTCACCAGGTGGCTCCTCATGTGCCACCTCTTCAGGGAAGCTGTCCCCTTCTGGTACCAGATGATTGATTTGTTTTTCTGGACTCTCCTAGAAGGTCCTTGGTGCCAGGAATGGGTCTGGGTTCACCACTGTGTCACCAGCACTTACTGCAGGGCCTGGCCCAAAGCAGCTGCTGGGTAAATGTTTGCTAAATGGTCAGATAATTGGATGAATGAAAAGGAATGGAGGACACTTGTTGATCACCTTGAATGAGGATTTGTTTGCAGATCAGCAGTCAAATTATTTAAAAACCCAGATCCACAGAGAGCTAGGGAAACGAAGCAAGAGTGACAGGCAAAATGGCTTCTAAAAATACCAGAGCCTCAGGGTCTTATTTTCACACCTGGTGTGGCTAGTTTTGTTTATTCACAATTTTCTTATTTCTATGTAAATCACATTCCTTGTATCAGTCTGGCTTTGACACTATGTCTTCTTCCTGCCTTTGGGTTAAAAAATAAACACTGTGGTTAGTGAGCTTCTCGGTACTTAACATGCTGCTATGATTAAGAGCTACTATTTACTAGACCTTACTGTGTCAGGAAGTGTGTGGAGTGCCTGACATCTGATATCTAATTAAATCCTCACTGATCACTGCTATTTCCCTCATTTTGTAGGTGAGGAAATAAGTCCAGAGAGGTTAATGATTCATAGTCAACCAGGAAACCAACAGTGAAGATGGGATTTGAACCCATGTCAGACCCTTTTGTTCTTTGGTTCTTATCTCCCCAGTTTACAAAGTGGCTCCATGTTCATCATCTCGATGGATCCCTGAAGCCTCTCATGAAGGAAGGAAGCAGACCTCCCTAATCCCCTGTGGAAGGTGAGGGAGTTAATGACAAATTTAGAACTTCAGGTCAGTCCAGCAGACCCTGTGCTCAGCATTTGCCAGGGCTGTGACTGTAGACAATGTGTTCTCCCTCTCCCAAGCTCTGGATATTCATCTGTTACATGGGAATGAGGGTTTCTTTTTCTTCACCTCACATCAAATATATGCTCTCTTTTCTAGTACTGCTTCTTCAGCTCCCTGTTACCAACTACTTGTCCTGCAATTCAATTCAATTCTAACACTGACTGCTGCTGCTAAGTCGCTTCAGTCGTGTCCAACTGTGCGACCCCATAGAGAGCAGCCCACCAGGCTCCCCCGTCCCTGGGATTCTCCAGGCAAGAACACTGGAGCGGGTTGCCATTTCCTTCTCCAGTGCATGAAAGTGAAAAATGAAAGTGAAGTCACTCCATCGTGTCCAACTCCTTTGCAGCCCCATTGCCTGCAGTCTACCAGGCTCTTCTGCCCATGGGATTTTCCAGGCAAGAGTACTGGAGTGGGGTGCCATTGCCTTCTCCCTAACACTGACTACCTGGAGCCAATGTCAGATTTCCCGGGTTAAAGGCTCAGTCCCAAGACTGCCCTCACTTTGCAAGTAGTGGGTTCCTAGGTTATGTGCCACATCACTTGGCTACAATGTCAGGGTTTCCCACAATTCCTCTCCTTGGGTTTAGTAATTTGCTAGAACAATCCATAAAACTCCAGAGAATGCTAGACTTATGACTGCAGTTTATTGTGAAGCATATAAATGAACAGCCAAGTGAGGGAGTACACAGGATAATATCCCAGAGTCCGGAGTTGAGGTGATTCTTTCCCCATGGAGTGAGGGTACACCACCGCCTGAGCGCCTTGATATGTTCCTCAGCTCAGAAGCTCTCTAGGCTCATCTTTCAGTTTTTTTTTTTCCCCCTAAATAGAGGCTTAGCTTAGCTGGTAAAGAATCTACCTGCAATGCAGGAGACCCCAGTTTGATTCTTGGGTTAGGAAGATCACCTGGAGAAGGGATAGGCTACCCATTCCAGTATTCTTGTCCTTCCCTGGTGTTTCAGATGGTAAAAAACAGAGCTTTTATTACATATGATTGATTGTATACACTCATACAAATCATACAAATCATACAAATCATTGACCAGTGATGACTGGACTCAACTTCCGGTCGATCACCCCTCGCCCCATCCCAGGTCAGAGGTGGGAAGGTAGGGCTGAAAGTTTCAACCTTCTCTAATCAAGTCTTATTCTTTTGGGTAAGTAGCCTTCATCTGAAGCTATTTGGAAGTCTCAAGCATGACCTCATTAGCATACACTCAGTATGCTAATGTTGAAAGAAGTAACAAACGACAGCCGTGTCATGCCTNAACTCCTTTGCAGCCCCATTGCCTGCAGTCTACCAGGCTCTTCTGCCCATGGGATTTTCCAGGCAAGAGTACTGGAGTGGGGTGCCATTGCCTTCTCCCTAACACTGACTACCTGGAGCCAATGTCAGATTTCCCGGGTTAAAGGCTCAGTCCCAAGACTGCCCTCACTTTGCAAGTAGTGGGTTCCTAGGTTATGTGCCACATCACTTGGCTACAATGTCAGGGTTTCCCACAATTCCTCTCCTTGGGTTTAGTAATTTGCTAGAACAATCCATAAAACTCCAGAGAATGCTAGACTTATGACTGCAGTTTATTGTGAAGCATATAAATGAACAGCCAAGTGAGGGAGTACACAGGATAATATCCCAGAGTCCGGAGTTGAGGTGATTCTTTCCCCATGGAGTGAGGGTACACCACCGCCTGAGCGCCTTGATATGTTCCTCAGCTCAGAAGCTCTCTAGGCTCATCTTTCAGTTTTTTTTTTTCCCCCTAAATAGAGGCTTAGCTTAGCTGGTAAAGAATCTACCTGCAATGCAGGAGACCCCAGTTTGATTCTTGGGTTAGGAAGATCACCTGGAGAAGGGATAGGCTACCCATTCCAGTATTCTTGTCCTTCCCTGGTGTTTCAGATGGTAAAAAACAGAGCTTTTATTACATATGATTGATTGTATACACTCATACAAATCATACAAATCATACAAATCATTGACCAGTGATGACTGGACTCAACTTCCGGTCGATCACCCCTCGCCCCATCCCAGGTCAGAGGTGGGAAGGTAGGGCTGAAAGTTTCAACCTTCTCTAATCAAGTCTTATTCTTTTGGGTAAGTAGCCTTCATCTGAAGCTATTTGGAAGTCTCAAGCATGACCTCATTAGCATACACTCAGTATGCTAATGTTGAAAGAAGTAACAAACGACAGCCGTGTCATGCCTATCACTCAGGAAATCCCAAAGGTTTGAGGAGCTCTGTGCCAGGGACTGGAGGCAAAGATCTATTTGCTCTTTACCAGTATATTTACCATTATAGTTAGGAAGTAATCACGCTCCCTACCTGCAGAGTTGCTGGAGGGATGAAATAATAGATGTAAAGCAGCAAGCAGTCACAATGTGTCCCCAGGAAGCCCAAAACTTTCAGGCAAAGGGAGAGCAGAATGAACACCACTGAGGTTGGCATGGGTGGGAATTGAGGAGGAGCCTAGGGCTAGTGTGGGGTAGGACAGCCAGGATGGATGCCTGGATGCTCCACAGGCTTATCGGTGATCTCAAGCTGAGATCCACACTGTCGACTGAGAGAGGTTAGCGCTGAGAGAATGACTAAATCCAAACTGCTTGGATCTCAGCCTCTCAGAGGCTCCTACCTCTTTCTTCTGCCTTGCTAGTCCCACCTACACATTCTCTCTCTCCTGGGACTCACACACTCTGTTTCAGAAACTAGCCCATTACTTCTCCCAACAGTTAGCACCAGTAGTCTCCTAAGCAGCTCTCAGGGTCACTTACCCATTCACTCACTCATTCATTCATTCACCAAGTGCTTCCCAAGCTTTAGGTACCTTGTGCTGGCCTCACTGAACTGAACAAATTTTTTTCCCCTTCCCACTAAAGGAGCTACCCATCAATCTAGCCAGCTCTCAGCTGTTAACCCTGTCCCCAAATATCCTCCCACCTTGCCGCCCTCATGAAATTCTATCATTGCCATCCTGTTTCTTATCCTTAAAATCTTTTAAAATTACTATTAAAATAATGTTGAATAGTATTATTAAGATGGTACTGGCTTCCCCAGTGGTTCAGTGGTAAAGAATCCACTTGCCAATGCAGGAGATGTAGGTTGGATCCCTGGGTTGGGAAGATTCCCTCGAGAAGGAAGTGACACACTTCATTATTCTTGCCTGGGAAATCCTATGGACAGAAGAGCCTGATGGGCTATAGTCCATGGAGTTGAAAAAGAGTTAGCAACTCTCAGCAACTAAACAGGAGAAGGCAATGGCACCCCACTCCAGTACTCTTGCCTGGAAAATCCCGTGGATGGAGGAGCCTGGTGGGCTGCAGTCCATGGGGTCGTGAAGAGAGTCGGACACAGTGGAGCGACTTCACTTTCACTTTTCACTTTCATGCATTGGAGAAGGAAATGGCAACCCACTCCAGTGTTCTTGCCTGGAGAATCCCAGGGATGGGGGAGCCTGGTGGGCTGCCGTCTATGGGGTCGCACAGAGTCGGACACGACTGAAGTGACTTAGCAGCAGCAGCAACAGCAACAACTAAACAACAACATTACCTCTTTCCTGAACTTTCAGCTTTAATTTCTCTGAGAATACTACTTATAGAGTTGGTTTTGCTAGAAGATGGTATTACAAAGTGGTTAAGGGCTTGGACTTTGAGGCCACCATAGACTACCTGGGTATGGGTCATGCCTGTGTCTTTCACTAACCATGAGACCTTGAGCATGGTACTTAACCTCTACAAACCTCTGTTTTCTTTTCTGTGGCAGTGGTGTTATAATATCTAAGCCAAAGAGTCATAAGAAGTAGGTGAGAAAATGTTTATATAGTGCTTAGCATTTAATACACGTTGGTAATTAGATCTGTAGTTAGAGTGTGTAACATCTCTATGACCTACTTTCTCTGCCTAACTTCAATTCATGAAACTTTTCTATCTTGTTACTCATTGTTCATGCTTGTTGTTTTGAATGGCTGCAGAATATTTCATCAAGCTTCATTGTAATTAACTCAGTCATTTTCTTCTTGTTGGATATTTAAATTACTTTCAGTTTTTCTCTAGTATAAAAATGTGGTTAATATTTTGAAATATAAAATATTTTTTTAATAGCAAAACAATTGTTAAACAAAATCACTGCAGATGGTGATTGCAGCCACGAAATTAAAAGATGCTTACTCCTTGGAAGAAAAGTTATGACCAATCTAGATAGCATATTCAAAAGCAGAGACATTACTTTGCCGACTAAGGTCCGTCTAGTCAAGGCTATGGTTTTTCCAGTAGTCATGTATGGATGCCAGAGTTGGACTGTGAAGAAGGCTGAGCACCGAAGAATCGATGCTTTTGAACTGTGGTGTTGGAGAAGACTCTTGAGAGTCCCTTGGACTGCAAGGAGATCCAACTAGTCCATTCTGAAGGAGATCAGCCCTGGGTGTTCTTTGGAAGGAATGATGCTAAAGGTGAAACTCCAATATTTTGGCCACCTCATGTGAAGAGTTGACTCATTGGAAAAGACTCTGATGCTGTGAGGGATTGGGGGCAGGAGGAGAAGGGGATGACAGAGGATGACATGGTTGGATAGTATCACTGACTTAATGGACATGAGTTTGGATGAACTCTGGGAGTTGGTGATGGACAGGGAGGCCTGGCGTGCTGCGATTCATGGGGTCACAAAGAGTCGGACACGACTGAGTGACTGAACTGAACTGAACTGATTTATATCTCAGTCTTGAGTAAAATTTTGTGATACGTACCTTGGATACAAAGATGGTTCAGCCTTGGTCCCTGCTTTGGGGAGCTCATGGTTCTGAGTGGAGAGACACCTCGGTTATATAAAGCAGGGAGTACTCAGTGCTGTTAGAGGAACAGAATACAGATGCATGAAATGAAAGGGAAACATTACTGTGCAGGAAGTATTTGTGGATCTGGAAGCTCCAAGAAAGTTCAGCTCATCCATTCAGTCATGCATCCGGCATGTTAAGCACCTCTGCTAGTGGGGTTGCATCCTGCCCCAAGGAACTCATACACTGTTGGACATTAAAACCGGGACCCTAATCCTAGGTAGAAAGGCCACAGAGAGACTGTCAGCTCTTCTCAGAATCAGAACTGGAGGCAGCCTGCCTGGAGATAGAAGTGGAGGTAGAGGAGGTCTTCTGAGAGCAGGGCTTTGGCCTCAGCTCTGAAAGAAGAAAAATGGAGTCCTGGAGGAATTTGCAGCTAGAAGAAGACTCAGGTGGGAGCCCCCTGGGGGGGGAACATGTTGGGAGTGATGACAACTTGTTTCACTGCTATGATGCAATTGTTATGAGTTCAAGTCCTGACAGAGAGGGAGGAACTTCTATATGAGGACATTTTGCTTCCAGGGAACCTAAAGCAACTACCAAGGCTGAGTGCTGACTCCCCAGTCACTTTCGCTCGTCAAACCATGGCAGAACTGGACAGCAAGTGACTGCAGCTCTCCCTGAGTGCCAGGAATATAGAAAACTCCACATAACATAGATACACCACCTTACACGTGCAGTTCAGTAGTGAGTCTATTCACATTATTGTGCAATTTACCTCCAGAATTTTTTCACCTTGCAGCTCTGAAACTCTGTACCCATTAAACAACTCATCATTCCCCTCTTCTCCCAGAATCTGGCAACCAGCATTCTCTTTTCTGTTTCTATGGGTTTGATTTCTGTAGGAATGGCACCCTACTCCAGTACTCTTGCCTGGAAAATCCCATGGACAGAGGAGCCTGGTAGGCTGCAGTCCATGAGGTCGCTAAGAGTCGGACACAACTGAGCAACTTCACTTTCATTTTTCACTTTCTTGCATTGGAGAAGGAAATGGCAACCCACTCCAGTGTTCTTGCCTGGAGAATCCCAGGGATGGAGGAGCCTGGTGGGCTGCCGTCTATGGGGTCACACAGAGTCAGACACGACTACAGCGACTTAGCAGCAGCAGCAGGAGGAATCTCCTATAAGTGGTATACCTTTTTTTTTTTTAGCTTACTTTTTTAGCCACACTATGTAGCAGGTGGGATCTTAGTTCTCTGACCAGAGAACTTAGGTCCATGTCCCCTGCACTGGAAGCACAGGTGTCTTAACCAGTGGACCGCTAGGGAAGTTCCTTGTATGCATGAAATCGTACAGTATTTGTTGTTTTGTGATTGGCTTATTTTGGTTAGCTTAACGTCCTCAAGGTTCATTTGTGTCATAGCCTATGTCAGAATTTCTCTTCTTTTTTTACCAGGCATACTTTGAGGCCTGTTATGCACATTACATCACGTAATCCTCACAACGACCTTGTGAGGGACGTACCAGTCTCACCTTCCCCACATTGAAGATGAGGATATCTGGGCACAGTGAGATTCTGTTAACTGTCTCAAGGACCCCTAGCTGGTGGTGGAGCCAGGACTTAAACCGAGGCCGCCTGGCTCTAGAATCCATGCTGTTACCCACTCCTCTGGGTTACCGCTGTCACTGTCACACTGGGGAGCACGGAGGTCATCAGAGATCAGTGCATCCCAGCACACAAGACACCTGTGTCATCAGCATCTTGTTAAAGGGAAAAGAGCCTTGGGTAGGGTTAGAAGCCTGGGGTGTGCGTCTGGTTTTTGCTCTTGATGTGCTGTGACCATGAATGAGCTTCCTCCCCACCCCTGTAGGGTGTCATTTTCCCCATCGGTAAAATGAGAATGTTGGGCAAGATCATTTGTAAGATGTTCTGTGGGCAAGTGAATCTGGGAAATCTGCTGAGGCTAAATATGTTTCCCTTTAAAAGAGAAAAGGGTGGTCATGGTGAATACATGGTTATTGCAGTTTTCTTTGAGAATCTTTCAGTGTGGGGGAGGAGAGGAAAGGGATTAAAAAATATATTAATTCATTTGGCTGTGTCAGGTGGGGTCTTCATTGCAGTGCTGCTGCTAAGTCGCTTCAGTCGTGTCCGACTCTGTGCAACCCCATAGACGGCAGCCCACCAGGCTCCCCCCTCCTTGGGATTCTCCAGGCAAGAACACTGGAGTGGGTTGCCATTTCCTTCTCCAATGCATGAAAGTGAAAAGTGAAAGTGAAGTTGCTCAGTCGCGTCCGACTCTTTGCATTCCCATGGACTGCAGCCCACCAGGCTCCTCCGCCCATGGGATTTTCCAGGCAAGAGTACTGGAGTGGGGTGCCATAGGGGGTTCTCTAGTTGTGGCACATGGGCTCTAGAGCATGTGGACTTAGTTGTCTCACAGCATGTGGGACTCTTGGTTCCTCCTAACCAGAGCTTGAATTCGAGTTCTGACTTGGAAGGCAGATTCTTAACCAATGGCTCGTGAGAGCAGTCCCAAGGACAGTATTAAGGCACTTTTGGAGGACTAGGAAGGCAAAGACCACACTCTTTTTCATAATGTGAAAGAGCATCTTTTTTTTTTTTTTTTGGCCCTTCCTGCGAGGCTTGCAGGGTCTTTCCCAACCAGGGACTGAATCCAGGCCACCTCAGTGAAAGCCCAGAATCCTAACCTCTAGGCCATCAGGGAATCCCTGAAAGAGCATCTTGAGGGTGGGGTGCATGGGCAGTTCATCTCTGGATCTTCACTATCCTTGCAGCTTCCTCCGTGTAGCTGGTATCCAGAAAATATTTGAGTATGTCTGAGCAACTGTGTCCAGCTAATCTGAATGCATCCCTAACTTACACACCTTTGTCTCCAGGTGGGGCCTGGAGCATATTCACAGAAAAGTGGAAACGGTGGGAGCGCAACCCAGGGGTATTGAGGAACTTCTGTGAGGTAGGTGCAGTGTTACACATTTATTTTTAAAAACTATTTCCTTAATTTTCGGTTGTGCCAGGTCTTCGTTTCTCTAGTTGTGGTGAGCTGGGGCTACGCTGCAGTTGCAGTCCCTGGGCTTCTCATTGCGGTGGCTTCTCTTGTTGAGGAGCATGGACGCTAGGCACTCGGGCTTCAGTAATTGTGGTGCTTGGGCTTAGTTGCTCACCGGCACATGGAATCTTCCTGGACCAGGGATAGAACCTGTGTCCCCTGCATTGGCAGGCAGATTCCTATCCACCATAATGTGGGAATCCACCAGGGAAATCCCATGTTTATTTTTTAAAGAACAACTTTATTGAGCTATAATTCACATACCATAAAATTCACCCAGGTAAGGTACACTTCAGTGTTTTTGGTATAGTCACAGAGTTGGGCAGGCATCCCTGCAGTCAGTATGAGAACATTTTTATCACTTCACCTAAACCCTGTACATATTAGCAGTCTCTCCCCATTCCTCCCCACCCCACCCACTTCTTCTACATCCTCATGCCTAAGTTTAGGCAACCACTAATCTTAACTAATAGATTTGTCTATTTTGGACATTTCTTAGAAATGAAATCATATAATATATGGCCCTTTGTGAACTGCTTCTTTCATTTAGCATAAATGGACGCCTTTGAGATTCACCCATGTTATAGCATGAGTCAGCACTTAATTTCTTTTTATGGTTGAACAATATCCTATTGTATGGATGTACCACGTCTTATCCATCCATTCATTAGTTGATGGACATTTGGGTTCTTTCTACTTTTTGGCTATTATGAATAATGCTGCCATGAACATTCACGTACAGGTTTTTGTGTGGACATGCTTTCATTTCTCTTGGATATATATGTATAAATGAAATCATTGGATCATGTGGTAACTCTATGTTACCATCTGAGAAACTGCCAGACTATTCTCCAGAGTGGTTGTATCATCTTACATTCACATCAGCAGTATATGAAGGTTCTAATTTTTCCACATTTTTGCCAACAGGTTGGGTTGAAAGGGAGCCCCCTTTCAATCATGTCCATGTCCTAATCTCTGGAACTTGTGAATGTTGGAAAAAGGGCCTTTTCAGATATAATTAACTCCATGATGTTGAGATCTTAGGTGGGCCCTAAATCCAATGACAAATGTCCTTATGAAAGAGACACAGAGGAGAGACACAAAGAGAAGAGAAAGCCACGTGCAGAAGAAGGCACAGACTGGGGTGAGCAGCCCAGTTCAAGGAATACCTGTGGCCAGCAGACGAGGCCACAAGTGGACTCAGATTCCCCTCAAGCCTCTGGAGGGAGTGTTGCCAACACCTGGATTTTGGACTTCTAGTTTCGTTAATTGTAACCATCTTCTTACTGGGCTCCTGTCTCCAGCCTCTGCCCTCTTCAGTCCACCCCCACATACCAGCTGCCAGAGGGGCTGTCCTAGAGCACAGCTTTGATTATGATACGTCCACCTCAAAAATGTGCAGTGACTCCTCTTACCCACATGACAAAGCGTAAACTGTAAGCCTGACATTCAAGGCCGTCTCTCATCTGGCTCCTTTATCTCTCTCCAAACTCATTTCCTTCTTCCATGCCCTTCACACATCTTTTGCCCCAACCAAACAGAACTACCCACTCTTCCATAGATGGACATCTTGCCTTTGTTCTTTTTTTTTTTTTTTTTTTGCCAAGTAGCATGCGAGATCTTAGCTCTGCAAGGATTGGGGAAGACCGAACCCAGGCCCCCTGCAGTGGAAGCACAGAGTCCTAACCACTGGACCACCAGGGAAGTCCCTGCTTTTGCTCTTCTTATCCCTTCTGCCTGGATTGCATCTTTGCGGGCTGAAGTGTTTCTGCTCTTCATGACTTGACTCAGATCTCATCCCTCCATAAAGTCCTCTCCCTTCTCTCAACTGGAAGTGATCTTTATCGTATTGTGTGCGTCAGTCCTTGATTTCCTCACCTGCAGCGCCAAGGCTGCAGCAGTACACATCTCTGGACATGGGGATGAGGGTATTCACTTCATGGTCTATGAGACTGGTTTTCCTTAGAGGTGTACAGGAAAAACCACCAGTACAGCTCTATGTGGTCATTCTGGGCAGGGCCACTTTATCTCCTGGAGTTCAGATGGTCTTATGAGCTCTTCAAGCACTTTTGAAAAGTGTATTAGCTCCCAAACATAAAAAGAAAACTGCAAATATGAAATTAATAATAAGCTCTAAAAAATGACTTACTTTATGTTGCTGCTGCTGCTAAGTCACTTCAGTCGTGTCCGACTCTGTGCAACCCCATTGATGGCAGCCCACCAGGGTCCCCCGTCCCTGGGATTCTCCAGGCAAGAACACTGGAGTGGGCTGCCATTTCCTTCTCCAATGCATGAAAGTGAAAAGTGAAAGTGAAGTTGCTCAGTCGTGTCTGACTCTTCGCGACCCCGTGGACTGCAGCCTACCAGGTTCCTCTGTCCATGGGATTCCCCAGGCAAAAGTACTGAAGTGGGTTGCCATTGCCTTCTCCAACTTACTTTATACTAAAACATTTTTACACTAAAATGTAAAATATTTATGCTAAATGTTTTTATAGTACAATATTTTAAAATTTAACCGGCAGGATACAGGTTCCAAAGAAGTAATTAAGGTTGTTGGTGGTGATGACGCTGATGATTGATGATAGGTAACATTTACTGAGTGCTTACTGTACTAGGCTCTATTCTAAGTGCGTTACACATTCTACTCTATTCGGATATGACTGAAGAGACGCAGCAGCAGCAGCAGCAGCCCTTATAGCAGTCCTACGAGGCTGTGCTCTTGTCACCACTTCAAAGGTTTGGAAATGCATAGCATGTCAGTGTCTTAAAATGGCCCCTCTTGCCTGCATCATCCTGTACATCATAGTGTACAGGGGCCAGCAATGCCCCAATGCTATGTCATCTCAGGCCATCGCATAGAACAGGTGCTCAGGGGCTATGAACTAAAGGCATGAATGAATCTCTTGAGTTGAAGGTCTTCCACAGCATATTAGATGTGCGATGTACATATTTAGGGGATGCATTGCCTCCTACCTTATGGGTTTTTTTTTTGTTCTTCTATTAGTAGGCTCTGATAATTCACCCATTTTGGGTCATAAGAAGAGTTTAGGTTACTGCTTTGCTAGTGTACTATTGTGGAGATTCATAGGAAAGGAAAACAGAAACAGGAAACTTCTTAAGGGTCACACCACCAAGACTTATGGAGACCTGGTGCCTCACTCTGGATACAACAGGTCTATTAGTTGTCCTGTGGAAGTGGGCATCTGATGTTTTTAACATAGTCTGTGCAAATAATGAGCAAAAGGGCACTGAGATGGCCACAGTATTATTGGACAAAATAGATTAAAATTTTTTAAATAATTAAAAAAATGTTCACTAATGAAATATTGACTTTTTGTTTTTTGCCGTGCAACACAGAATATAGGATCTTGGTTCCCTGGCCAGGGATCGAACCCATGCACCCTGCATTGGAAGCAAGGAGTCTTAGCCACTGGCCCACCAGGGAAGTCCCAGATCAACATTTTTTAAACCTATTTTTTATAAATAAAATTATATATAAGGTCTACAACATGTTTCTTTCATATATGTGTGTGTGTATATATATATATGTGAACTAATTATCCCTATAAAATTAATTAACTTATACATCACCTCCCATAGTTACCATTTTGCGTGGGATTTACTTTCTTAGGATTTTCACTTGGGATTTACTTTATTAGCAAAATTCAAGTATATAATATGTTACTGTTAACTATAGACATTAGTTTTCTAGAACTTATGAGGCTTCTAGAATTTATTCATCTTGTAACTGAAAGTTTGTACCCTTTCATGGAAATCTCTTCGCCATTCTACTCTCTGTTGCTATGAGTTCTGCTCTTTTTGTTTGTTTTTCAGATTCCACATGTAAGTGAGATCATGTGATGTTTGTCTTTCTGTGTCTGACTTATTTTACTTAGCTTGATCTTCTACAGGTTTATCCATGTTGTCGCAAGTGGCAGAATTTCCTTTTGTTTTAAGGCTGAAAAAACTTGCCATGATATGTATATACCACACTTCCTTACTGACTCCTCGGTTGGTGGACTTCTGTTGTTTCCATGCCTCGGCTATTGTGAATGATGCTCCAGTGAATACTACGCTGCAGACATCTCCACAAGGCAGTGGTTGATTTCCTTCAGATGCATGCCCTGAAGTGGGCTTGCTGGATTATATGATAGCTATATTTTTAATTTTTTGAGGCACCTTCATACTGTTTTCCACAGTGGCTTCATCAATTTACAATCCTACCAACAGAGCACAAGAGTTCAGTTTCCTCCGCATCCTCACCAACACTTTTTATCTCTTGACTTAAATAACAGCCATCCTACAGGTGTGAGGGGTTGGCTCACTGTGGTTCTGCTCTGCATTTCCCAGATGATTAGTGGCGTGGAGCATCTTTCCATGTATCTGTTGGCCATCTGTATGTCTTTTTTGAAAAAGTGTCTACTCAGGTCCTTTGCCCATTAAAAAAAATAAGTTTATTTGCTCTTTTGCTATCGAATTGTATGAGTTCTTTATATACTTGGGGGTATTAACTCTTTATCAGATATGTGTGTGCTCAATTGCTTCGTTGTGTCTGACTCTTTGCGACCCCATGAGCTGTAGCCTGCCAGGCTCTTCTGTCCATGGGATTTCCCAGGCAAGAATGCTGGGGTGGTTTGCCATTTCCTCCTCCAGGGGATCTTCCTGATCCAGGAATGGAACTCACGTCTCCTATGTCTCCTGCACTGGCAGGTGAATTCTTTACCCCTGAGCCACCTGGCAAGCCCTTATCAGATATATGGTTTGCAAATATTTTCTCCCATACCACAGTTTGCCTTTTCATTTTGTTGATTGTTTCCTTTGCTGTGTGAAAATGTATTAGTTTGAATTTCATTTATCTTAGATTTTGTTGCCTGTGCTTTTAGAGATAAAATAGATTCAAGTAAAAAGTTTACAAGCGGTAAAGAAGGACAATCCATGTTAATAAAAATGTAATCCACCAATAAGTATTAAATTAGGTAACAACTATAAACATGCATACATCTGCAAATAGAGTCCCCCAAATATATGAAGAATAACGGATAGACTAGAGTGGAGAGAGAGACAATTCTATGGTAATAGGTGGAGACTATTTGTATTTGGAATATCATTTTTCTCCAACTAGTTCAGGCAATTCATTGTTGAAGAAAGACAGTTAATTGCAGAGCAATGAGTCACCATGGTTTTCAGAAACAGGACGAGGGGGGATAAGGGCAGAATAACTCAGAATATGTAGATGGGTTTGCAGCACACCTCTGAAGTTGAGAGCTGGTGTACAGCTGGTGTACAATCATGGATTTGATAACAAATTGCTCTATTCACATCATTGGCAGTGGGCATGGGGAATAGCATCTCAATCATCTCGCAGCTTGGGGATTGACTGGAATTTCTTTGGTTCATAGCTGCTCTCATTTTGGAAGGTCTTCTGGTCCCCATGTGAGAGTCCTCAGCCCCTTACTGGGCTGGGCACCGGTAGGGTGCCAGGGATGTGAAATGAATGAGATAAGGAATGAAGTACTGACACATGCCACAACATGGATGAATTTCCGGAAAAAACAGAAACAAAAACATGGTAAGTAAAAGAAGCCAGACACAAAAGACTACATATCTTATGATTCCACTTACATGAAGGGTCCAGGAAAAGCAAATTTGTAAATACAGAAAGCAGATTAGTGGTTGCCTGGGGTTGGGGCTGGGAACAGGGAGTGATGGGCATGAGGGAAATTAGGGGGATGACGGAAACGTCCTTACACTGGACTAGGTGGTAGTTGCACAGCTCTGTAGATTTGTGCTGAGTCTTGAATTATACACTTAGAATATATTAATTTAATGGTGTATAAATTATACTTCAATTCAGTTTAAAAAAACCTCATGAAGTCCCTGCCTCTTCTTCAGGAATATGGACCTTCCTCAGGAAGAGGCGCTGGCAGGACACACACTGGACGTCCTGAGGTGGAGCCAGCATGCATCAGACACAGTGCCGGACGCTGAGAGGAGGAGGGGGCAGGTGGGAGGTGTGTGCCTGACTCATTTTCACTTTGGGAAATACGTACTGCACGCTCTGCACGTTTTATCCTTCCCCCACCAGCAAATGTTTCATGCCTAGCCTGGGACAGGACCACCAGGACCCTGCTTGTGTCTGCACTGGTTGGTCTATGCTATCCTCGTGGTTTTCTGATGGTCAGTCAAGGGTGGGAATTTCAACCCACTCCAGCCAGTCTCAGAACATGGAGGCCTAGAAGGGAAAAGGGCTGTGACTCTGGTTCAGA
The DNA here is from genome assembly GCA_006410615.1 of Neotragus moschatus. NCBI lineage: Eukaryota > Metazoa > Chordata > Mammalia > Artiodactyla > Bovidae > Neotragus > Neotragus moschatus. The sequence continues at coordinate 93,291 of SJYA01001317.1, read as the reverse complement.
CAGCAAGTGGGTGAATTTAAACCCAGATCTCCAGCACCCCATGCTCCTACTTCTTTCCAGCAGGTCTCTCTGGACTCCTGCATTGCAGGCTGTTTAGGACAACGCTGGGAGAACCTGGACTTTCTCTTCTGAGATGCTGGAAATCTGGACTTGAGGTCAAGCTTTCTCTTGGGGACCAAGGATCTGGTTTTGCACAGTGGGGGTGTGAGATGAGTGAGCTCTCCCGAACACTGATCTCTTTTGAATAAAGGCCTTACTCTAGGGAGCTTGGTAGTTCCAACCTGCCCAGGAGCTTGGGACATCCCAGCCCCTGGGCCAGCTCTTGGAGGTGAGTCACAGGGAAGGAGAAGATAATTCCATTATGGAAGGGGGCCACCCACTGGGGCTTTATTATCCGGCATAATAGAAAAGTAATTGCCTTCGTTTATCCAGTGCCTAGTATGAACCAGACACTGTGGTAGGTGCTCCCCTGGCTTTATCCCACTTAATCCTCACAGTAGCAGGCAAAAGGTAGGTGGCAGGATTTGCATTTTACTGAAGAGGACACTGAGGCTCAGAGGTGAGGCAACCTAGGATGCACTCCCTGCCCCCATCTGCCTGTTGAAATCTCACTCATGGCTTGAGACCCATCTCTGGTACCGTAGCTCTCCTCAGAGCCACCTCATTACCTCCACTGTATCTCTCCCCCATGGCGCTCAGGCTGTCAACTGTGGTTCTCTGAGTTTGTGTCCAGTTGCCCCACAGGACTGGGAGTTCCTGGAGGGCAGGAAGCTGGCCCAATGGGGCTCTGCCTTCCCAGAGCCTGGCAAGGCCTTCTGGGAACATGGGTTGGATTGACTCTCAGAATACAAATTGAGTCAAGATTTACAGGTTACAATAAGAAGGAAGAATACAAAGTCAGCAATGGTGAAAGTAAGTTGTCATCCTCTTATCCACTCAATGAAGTAGAAATAATGATCTTCATTAAAAAAAAACAATAGGAACAGCGTCCCCGAGAGCCTGAGTTAGTTGACTGAGGTCACGCTGCCAGCAAGTAGTGGGACTAGATTCAACCCCTGGCCTGTCTGACTCTGAAGCCTGTGTTCTTTTCATTGTTCTAGGGAAGTTACTGGATTTTAGTCTTTTGATTCCTCCTTTACAATTTGCCCCATAGCCATCAACCACCTGTGAGACTGCTTAATATTTGTTCTTTAAATCAATTCACTATTTAGGAAACATAAATTTATTCTAAAAAGAAACGTTAGATGGAAGCCTAGTATCATTTATGATAATTTAATTAATTAGTTATTATAAGTAAGTTGGCCCCAGTTTCTCCTTTGCTGGTGTGTGCCTTTGCTCTGGGGAATCCAAACCACACCTCCTCTCCCATGTGTTTTACACTGACCCCACAATCCCTTTTAAATCTCTTCTCGCCTCCTCTCCTGTTTACTGTCCATTTTCTCACATGATGGCTCAGAGTCCTGGAGAGTGAGTATTAGAAAGGACATAGAAAGTTTCATCGTGTCAGTGAGTCTGAACGAGCTTGTGACTTGCTCACAGGCACATGTGAGTCAGTGGTCATGTGGCTTAAGTTCCAGAGAGGTTTTCACTGCTCACATTTCATTGACCAGAAGTAGTGCATGATGCCACCTTACTGAGAGACAGCAGGAAGTGTAGACTCCCATGGAAGGCGAGGAGAATAAAATAATTGTGAGCATTAGTAATACTCCTACAAATCACTGCTCATACCATTCCTAAGGGAGGGGTGCATACGTACGTGCTAAGTCACTTCAGTCATGTCTGACTCTGTGCGACCCTATGGACTGTAGCCTGCCAGGCCCCTCTGTCCATGGGATTCTCCAGGCAAGAATACTGGGGTGGGTTGCTGTGCCCTCCTCCAGGGAATCTTCCTGACCCAGGGATCAAATCTGTGTCTCTTACATCTACCTGCATTGACAGGTGGGTTCTTACCACTAGTGCCACCTGGGAAGTCCAAGGGAGAGGTACTAAGTATTATTTCTCTCCTATTAATGAGGGAACTGAAGCCCAGCCAGGCAAGTTGACCAAAGCCACACAGATGTAAAAAGGTGAAGCCAGGATTTAAACCCAGGCAGTCTGGCTCATGTATAAAACCCACTTAGGTGACCTACCTTAGATAGTTGTGCTTCATTATTCAGTGTCTTATGTTTGCATTGTAAAAATAAATTACTTGCTCTTAGTACTTGGATTTCAATTGTCTTTTTTTCTTGGGGCTGTGAGCACTTTCTACCTTCAGGATAGCAATCTGTCATGACTGATTTCTTCTTCTGGAATTCATGCTTCCTGAGGGCAGGTACTGGGGCTGATTTACCTTCCTCTTTACAGAGTTGGACATATACAGATAATACAGAATTGTGGATGAAAGTGATTAAATTGAGTGCACTAAAAGATATGACTGAGCAAAAAAAACAATTAATGCCTAACATACAATCAGTTATTCTATTTGTATAAGGTTCTTATGGCTCCTGAAACAAATCACCATAGGCTTGGTGGCTTAAAACAGTGTAGATTAATTGTTGTATAGTTGTAGAAACCAGAAGTCAGAAATAGTTTCATTGGATTAATTTCAAGGTGTCAATAGGGCTGGTTCTTCCAGAAGGGTCTCGTGGAGAATCCATTTCCTTTTACTTTCTATCTACTGGAGGCAACCTGCATCCCCTCATGTTCGGCCCTTTCCTGGAAATATTCTAACCTTTTGCTTTCATCATTACTTCTTCTCTGTAGTCAAATCTCTCTCTTAACAAAAATACTTGTGTTTACATTTAGGGCTTTACATTAAAGTACATTACCTGTGTAATTTACTACACAGATAATCCAGAAATATATCCCCATATTAAGATACTTAATTTAAACACATCTGCTGAGATGTAAAATGATATTCATAGGTCACAGGGGTCAGCATGTGGACCTCTCCGAGGGCCATTATTCAGCCTGCCACACTCTCTGTGTGAGCTCTTAGTACTTGGATTTCAACTTTTTTTCTTGGGGCTGTGAGCACTTTCTACCTTCAGGATAGCAATCTGTCATGACTGATTTCTCTTTCTGGAATTCATGCTTCCTGAGGGCAGGTACTGGGGCTGATTTACCTTCCTCTTTACAGAGTTGGACATATACAGATAATACAGAATTGTGGATGAAAGTGATTAAATTGAGTGCACTAAAAATTTAAGAAACAACTGTAGGGAAGGAGAAGCCAGTGAATGGTGGTCCCCAATTAACCACCTTGTTTAGGGTGGAGAGAAGGTGACCCACTGTCTGCCAGCGGACACTGCTGCTTTGCCCTGTGCCACTGCCTCATACCTGCAGGTTGAGGAGCTGATAGTCGAGGGGAAAGTTGGCTGTCATCTCACTAACACCTTCGACTCACTGACTCATTCAGCAAACATTTATTGACTATCTCTACACGTTAGTAGGGGAAGAGGGCTTACAAATAGCTGTGAAAAGAAGAGAAGCAAAAGACAAAGGAGGCAAGCAAAGATATACCCGTTTGAATGCAGGGTTCCAAAGAATAGCAAGGAGAGATAAGAAAGCCTTCCTCAGGGATTAACGCAAAGAAATAGAGGAAAACAATAGAATGGGAAAGACTAGAGATCTCTTCAAGAAAATTAGAGATACCAAGGGAACATTTCATGCAAAGATGGACACAATAAAGGACCGAAATGGTATGGACCTAAAAGAAGCAGAAGATATTAAGAAGGGGTGGCAAGAATACACAGAGGAACTATACAAAAAAGATCTTCATGATCCAGATAATCACAATGGTGTGATCACTCACCTAGAACCAGACATCCTAGAATGTGAAGTCAAGTGGGCCTTAGGAAGCATCACTATGAACAAAGCTGGTGGAGGTGATGGAATTCCAGTTAAGCTATTTCAAATCCTGAAAGATGATGCTGTGAAAGTGCTGCACTCAATATGCTAGCAAATTTGGAAAACTCAGCAGTGGCCACAGGACTAGAAAAGGTCAGTTTTCATTCCAATCCCAAAGAAAGGCAATGCCAAAGAATGTTCACACTACTGCACAGTTGTACTCATCTCACATGCTAGTAAAATAATGCTCAAAATTCTCCAAGCCAGGCTTCAGCAATACATGAACTGTGAACTACCAGATGTTCAAGCTGATTTTAGAAAGGGCAGAGGAACCAGAGATCAAATTGCCAACATCCTCTGGATCATCGAAAAAGCAAGAGAGTTCCAGAAAAACATCTACTTCTGCTTTACTGAATCTGCCAAAGCCTTTGACTGTGTGGATCACAATAAACTGTGGAAAATTCTGAGAGAGATGGGAATACCAGACCACCTGACCTGCCTCCTGAGAAATCTGTATGCAGGTCAAGAAGCAACAGTTATAACTTGACATGGAACAACAGACTGGTTCCAAATTGGGAAAGGAGTATGTCAAGGCTGTATATTGTTACCCTGCTTATTTAACCTATATGCAGAGTACATCTTGAGAAATGCTGGACTGGATGAAACACATACCGGAATCAAGATTGCTGGAAGAAATATCAATAACTTTAGATATGCATATGACACCACACTTATGGCAGAAAGCAAAGAAGAAATGCATATGACACCACACTTATGGCAGAAAGCAAAGAAGAACTAAAGAGCCTCTTAATGCAAGTGAAAGAGGAAAGTGAAAAAGTTAGCTTAAAACTCAACATTCAGAAAACTAAGATGGCATCTGGTCCCATCAATTCATGGCAAATAGATGGGGAAACAATGGAAACAGTGACAGACTTTATTTTGGAGGGCTCCAAAATCACTGCAGATGGTGACTGCAGCCATGAAATTAAAAGACACTTGCTCCTCGGAAGAAAAGCCATGACCAAGCTAGACAGCATATTAAAAAGCAAAGACCATCTATCAAAGTGATGGCTTTTCCAGTAGTCATGTATGTATGTGAGAGTTGGACTATAAAGAAAGCTGAGCACCAAAGAATTGATGCTTTTGAACTGTGGTGTTGACGAAGACTCTTGAGAGTCTCTTGGACTGCAAGGAGATCCAACCAGTCCATCCTAAAGGAAATCAGTCCTGAATATTCATTGGAAGGACTGATGCTGAAGCTGAAACTCCAATACTTTGGCCACCTGATGCAAAGAGTTGACTCATTTGAAAAGACCCTGATGCTGGGAAAGATGGAAGGTGGGAGGAGGGGGGATGACAGGGGATGAGATGGTTGGATGGCATCACTGACTCAATGGACATGAGTTTGAGTAACCTCTAGGAGTTGATGATGGACAGGGAAGCCTGGCGTGCATGGGGTCACAAAGAGTCGGACATAACTGAGAGACTGAACTGAACTGACACGTTAGTAACATCTTCAGCTAAGGCAGTCATGGCCTTAGGAGTCTGTTTTTGGTGCCAGGTGGAAAGACTTTGCGTCACACCTTTACGTGCCCTGGGCAAATTGCCAGTGGATGAGGTGGGCTAGAAAGAGTCTTGGGATACCTGGGCTCAAGTCCTAACTGTGCTGCTCCCTTGGAAAGTCCCTTGAAAATCACCCTCAGTGTCCACACAAATCTGTGCTACTGCATTTACACATTATTACACTGTAATTATATATGGTTTCTGCAGTCTCCTTCCTGTACTGTGAGTTCCCTGAGGAGAAGACAGTGTCTATGTCATCTTTGTTTTCCCATTCATTATCTTGTTGTCATACCTTGTGCATAGTAAACTCTCAGTAGTAGTAATAATGGTATAGTAATGATGATGGTAAAAGTTCACTTATTGAGAGTTAACTGTGTGCCAAGCACTGTTTTATGTGCTTTTGTTGTAACTCATTTAATCCTTGTAACAAGTCTATTAATTAAACAGTACTATTATCTCTGCAGGTGAGAAATATGAAGCACAGAAGGGTTAAGTAACTCACCAAAGTCACAGAGTAAGTGGCAGAGCCAGTTTAAGTTCCTCTGTCCGCAGTTCATGGTATAAGCCATTCGTACAACATGACTTGTTTGAAAAATGGAACAAACTGTGAAATGATGACCTCCAAGGTCCCTTAGCTCTGATTTCCTGTGAGTCTCAAAGATGCCTCTCAGTAGACTACAAAAAGGGGCAGCTGCTCTGGTGTGGCAGTGTATACCAGGAAAGCAGGTCCACACTGGTACATGGCAGGTTCTGTGCAGTGTAGGAGCTTGAAAGCCGACTGTGGCACTTATGGCTTTGACCCTGAGATAGTTATTTAACTTCCTTGAATATCAGTTTCCTCACAGGGCAAAAGGACAATATTAGCTACATTGTAGCACTGTTGGAAGAATAAATTAAAAATTAAAAAAAAAACAAACCCAAAAACAAAACCCCAAAGAAAGTATCTTATGGAAAGTGCTTAGCACAGAGGATGCTGTTTACAGAAAACTGTGGCGTTTGGAATGTAATTGTTACAGAGTTGGATATGCTTTAGAACAGAGCTTGGTGGGGGATTCAGGTGGGTCAGCTTCTCAAAGATTCATATGCTGCTGCTGCTGCTGCTGCTGCTGCTAAGTCGCTTCAGTTGTGTCCAACTCTGTGCGACCCCAGAGACAGCAGCCCACCAGGCTCTCCTGTCCCTGGGATTCTCCAGGCAAGAACACTGGAGTGGGTTGCCATTTCCTTCTCCAATCAAAGATTAGTATGAGAGATCATAAAAAATTAAGTGAATTCAAGGGTGGTCTGCTTTCTGGATGTATGGACTTTGGATGTAAATCCAGCAGGTTGCCTTGGTGTGGTGTGTGTATGTGTGGAGTATACAAGACTCCCCAAGTAGGGAGTCTTGGGGTCGATTGCTGGGAATGGGGTGAGAACATAACTTAGACTNCAAAGATTAGTATGAGAGATCATAAAAAATTAAGTGAATTCAAGGGTGGTCTGCTTTCTGGATGTATGGACTTTGGATGTAAATCCAGCAGGTTGCCTTGGTGTGGTGTGTGTATGTGTGGAGTATACAAGACTCCCCAAGTAGGGAGTCTTGGGGTCGATTGCTGGGAATGGGGTGAGAACATAACTTAGACTGAGCAGAGACCAGGGAGTGAGAAAACATATTCAAATTCCAGCTCTGCCACTACCCTCCTGTATGAGGGAACAGGTTTGGAAAGTCACCAATCATTTTTGGATTTTCAACTCCCCAGTTCCAAGACGAGGGGGTGGAATTTGAAGATATCCATAATCTTAGTAAATACCACCAGTCTAGAAATTCCCAAGCCAAGTTCCTCAAGTGAATGAAAATTCCTCTGGTATCCATTTGTACTGAAAGAGCAACTGGCATTTTATCTTTCCACTGGCATTGCTATGTATTTGAATCGGATACAAAGAAGAATATGGGCATTTTAAAGCCTTTTGATACACATTTCCTTTTGTTTTCTAGAAAGCTGGTATCAAAACAAATTCACCATGAGATAAACTTTCATGTATTCCTACTTTAAGAGCAAATAGGAGGGGCCCCTGAGGTAGTTAGGGGTTTGAAGGGCAGGGGAAGCTATGCAAAGTGTCCAGGTGGGGATCTGTCGAACAAGTTGGACTGAGCCAAACAAAAAGGGAATGTCTCTTCCTGACAGAGGGAACAGCATGTGAGAAGGCCCAGAGGCATGGCAACCTGAGAACAGAAATAACTTCCATGTGGTTAGAATCTTGAGAGAAGGCAAGTAACACATGGAGCAATATGGTAAGATTTATATTTTAGTAAAGTCACTTTGGCTTCAGTGTAGAGGACTGATTAGGGGCAAGACTACAGACAGGGGGGCAAGACTACAGACAGAATGACAAGTTAGGGGGCTGCTGCAGTCCCCCAGGTGAGCAATATACCAGTTGCCAAGACTGGGACAGTGACAATGAGACTGGAAAACAGGCTGAAGGGACATTAAAGAGGCAGGAAGGACGGGACACAGTGATTGCTTGGATAGTAGGAGGATGGGAGAGACGGAAGCCTTAAGGGTAGTTTTCAGGTTCCTCACTGACCTGGGAAAAACGGAGAGCCTGGGCATTGCCATCTGATTTTGGGACAGGGAAATGATGTGTTTGGTTTGGAACATGCTGAATGTGAGGTTTCTGTGGTATCCATCCGAGTGGAGGTGGCCTGTAAATATTGGGATCCGTGGAACAGAGGTCTGGCCTTCATGCAACTGCTGGGACCTGAGATCTTGGAGAGGATTCAGTCACCAAATCACCCCTCACCAAGGAACAGAGGGATGCCTAAGAGAGAACCCCAAGGCACACCAACTCCTAAGGGATTTGTAAGGGAGGAGGAGCCTGCAGTGTGACTGTGAAGGAGTAGCCAGAGAAATGGGAAGAAAATCTGGAGTGCCTGTTGTCATGGAAGTCAAGGAAAAAGAATTTTCCAAAGACAGTGACTTGCAGAATCTGATTTAGATAGGTATGACTCTCACACTTTTCAATGGTCATCTCATTTAATTTTCCCGTCAAATTGTCAAAGTGGGGACCTTCATCATGCTGTTTTCAAAGAGAAAACTGAAGAACAGAGAAAGTAGGCAGATTTCCCAAGGTCATCCAGCTAGCCAGTGGCAGACAAAATTTAATCCCAGGCCTTGACAGGCAGTGTGTGGGCCAAGCAGGAGAGGCTAGCATATAGAATTTTAGTGTGAGCTCCTGAAGTAGGTGATAGAAGTAATTAGTGGCCATCAATCACCATGTACCCAGCGTGTGCTTGGCACTGCTCTAGGCCTCGCCTGCACTGTCTCTTAGCCTCACTACCACAAGGAGAGGTAGTGATTTTGCTCCTAGTGCAGAGGCGCCTGGGGACCAGAAGCGAAGTGACTTATGCGAGATCACACACTGTGGCAGGTGGCAGGGCCGGGCTGGGAACCCGGGTCTTCCTTATTCCCAGTAATGATCGCAGCGGTTCCTTCCGGAGGAGCAAGGCAGTCTCCAGTGGGAACACCTGGAGGCGCCCCCGGGACCCCCGCCCATCCCTCGCCCCCGCGCGCATGCCTCGCCGCTGAGGCGTGAGAGCAGACGCCCCGGGCCCTCGCTCCTGCGGTCCTTGCACAACCTGCCCGGATAAGTGCTGCGTCTCTGGGCAATTATCGCCCTCCTGCCGCCGCCAGGACTGGCCCGGCAGAAGGCCAAAGGCGAAGGGACTCGCAGCCACCCAGGGAGAGCGGTACCCAGAGGTAGGGCCAGCCACCAGCTCTGCGCCGCGCGGTTGCACAACACGGCCGGCCGCGGGGACCGAAGGCGGGGAGGCGCGGTGATGTCACGTGGAGCAGCCCCGAGGCCGAGGCTCTGGGCCCGCGCTTCCCTCTCCCCACTCCCTCAGGTAGCAAGCCGTGTGGGTGTGTACACTGCCAGGCGGCCTCCTGAAAGGCATTCGTTCCCTTCTTTTGTCTTCGCTTCCTCCCTTCTTTCCTTATCATCCCCCTCTTCCACCTGCCTTCCTCTTACTTCTTTCCCTCTCCGCCTTCTTTCCTCCCTCCTTCCCTGCTCCGCTCTCCTTCCCTCCCTCTCTCCCTTTCCTTCTTCCCTGCTTCTACTTGCTCCCCTTTCCATTTCTTCACTTTTGAAAATAATGTTTAATCTCTACCTATGTTAAAAGCACATAATATAAATTCACCATCATAACCATGTTTAAGTGTACAGTCAGTAGTGTTGAGGCCTTTCACATTGTGCAACCATTCTCCAGAACGATTTCATCTTGCAAAACTGAAACTCTAGATCGGCTGAATAACGTCTCCCCATTCCCCCCGACCCGTGTCATCACGTTCTTCGTTTTCATTTCTTCCTCTTGGCTTTGTGTGCTGTCTTTCTTTTCCCTTCTCTCTCTTTTTTCTTCCCCCGCCTCTTTCCATCATTTCTCTCTTTCTTTCCTTAAAAACCTGGATGGCCCTGCTGCACCCTTGCCAGCCCTCTACATTCTCTGCCAGGGGCTGGGCCGAGAGCCCTGTCAGCGAGGCTGTTAGAGGGCTAGTGACTCATCATTCCTCCCCCGTGTGTCAGGGCCAGTGGGCGGCCCCTGGAAGCCTCACCTGGCTTTATGATGGTAGGCAAACATGTCCAGCAAGAAACTTTTGCCAGGAAGAGTTAATTAGAGAGAGGCCCTGACTCCAGGGTCAGGCTGGGAGCCCCTCTCTCCTCTGGGCCTTCCCCCAACCCTGGGGCTCCCCTTCTAGACAGTGCAAGCCAGCCATGATGATGGTGATGGTGGTGATAAGTTGGACTGACAAAAAGTTTACAAAGCAATTCCATAGACATGATCTCATTCTTGTTCTCATAACAGTCCTGGGAGGTAAGCCTTACTACTCCATTTTCACAGGTGAGGAAACAGCCTCGGAAAAGTGAAGGGGTTTGCGTATGGCTATGGAGCTGGTAAGTGACAGTATTGGTACTTAGTATCAAAAAGACAGGAAAAACAGGACAAGTCAGATTTAAAATATCTTTTAAAAAATCCATTGCTTCCTCTTCTGTGTTCCTGTAGCACCTTGTTTAGACCTCTTGAGGACAGGCCCCACCTGATGGGTTTCTTCAACACCTGAGTGGTAAGGGGCAGATACTGAAGGAGTGAGTGGTGGAGGTATTTGATGGTATGCATAGCAAGTGTGAAAGAGGTAATATCTAGACAGCTAAGAGGCTTTTAAAAGTGAAATAGACTTGCCACCCAGCTGTCCCTGGGTTATCTGGAACTGTGGCTCTCCATCCAGGGAACATACTGAGAGAATAGAGGACTTCTAAGTGTGGATGAAGTTGCAATTTTCCCGCCTTTTCTGGGCGGAACCTCTGGATAGTTCATATTTTTTGAGTATGTTCCATTTCAATCTTTTTGTCGTTTGGTGTGAAAATAATTTTGTGTTATGGGTGGTTGTGGTAGATTATTAATGTTCACCAATATCCACTTCTCCCCTGTGTCATGCAGTCTCCATCTTCTTGAAAGCATGGTCGTGTGACTACTTTTGGCCAAAAAATGTGATTGGAAGTGGTGTTCATCACCTGTGGAATGGAACGTCGGGTTGCAGGTGCTTGACTCTTTAGTCCCCTATTCTCCCGCTGCATTGACTAAGGAGGTCACATTCCAGGACATTGGAACTTTATTGGCCTGGGTTCATATCAACTGTTATGCATGCACAGAGCAAGTGAGAAATAAACCTCAGTGATATTAAGCTGCTCAGATTTGAGCATTTTTGTTACTATAGCTTAATATAGCCTATTCTGACCAATACAGTCATCGATAGAACAATCAGTATAACACATTGAATGCTTAGTCAATTTTTTAGACATAACTTTCAACTTTGGAAACAAGATTTATTTATTTAAAAATAGATTTACAGCTGCACAATCTAATAGAAAATATAAACTTGATTTCCATGTCTTCTTTATATGTATCTTATCGCATATATTTTAAAATGTTTTTAAGAGCTTCATTGAGATGTAATTGAAATGATAAACTCCACATATTTAAAGTGTATAGTTTGATAGGTACTGACATATGTATGTACCTGTGAAACCATTACTGCAGTCATGATTGTGAATATGTCCCTTTCCACAAAAGTTTTCTTGTGTCTTTCTCTGTCCTATCTCTTCCCACCAAGCCCACCACTGAACTGCTTTTGTCACTATAGCTTAATTTGCATTTCTTAGAATTTTAAATGGTATCATATAGTATGTGCTCATTTTTGTCTATCTCCTTATAACTTAGTATAATCCTTTTGAGATTTTTCCAGGTTGTCAATAACTCATTCTTTTTTTTTTTTTCATCTCAAGTGTACATGAGTTCCCAATCTTGAACGCCCCCCCCCTCCCACTCCACATCAACTCTCTGGATCATCCCCATGCACCAGTCCCAAACATCCTNTTTTTTTTTTTTTTTTGGATAATAGCCATTTTATTGGGTATTAAGTGGCATCTCATTGTTTTGCCTTTGTTTTTGAAAGACAGTTTCCCTGTGTGTAGAATTCTGGATTGCCTGTGTTTTCTTTCAGATGTTAAAAGATTTTGCTGTGCTGTCTTCTAGCTTGCATTGTTTTCAACAACAATTTTGCTGTCATCTTTGTCTTTTTTTCCACTGTATATAATATGTATCATTATCAGAGTACTTTCAAGATTTTCTCTTTGTCTTGAACAATTGGATTATGATATGCCTTTATGTAGTTTTTGTGTTTGTTCTATTTGGAATTTATTTAGCCTCATGGGTCTGTATATTTAGTTTTCAGTACAAATGATTGGAAAGTTTGGGGCCATTGTTTTTAAAACAGATTTATTGAGATCGAGTTTGTGTAACATATAATTAAGCCATTTAAAGTGTTCAAATAAATATATGTTATTATCTATGTGTTTGATGAACATCCATCACTACAAGCAGTTTCAGAGCATTTTCATTACTCCAAAGAAGCCCGGTTTTTTAGCTGTCTGCTTCCAAACTCCCTGGCCCCCCTCACAACTAATCTGGTTTTTATCCCTGTGGGTTTACTTATTTTAGATATTTCATATAAATGGAATCATATAATATGTAGTCCTTGGCCATTATTTCTTTATTTTTTCTTGTCCCTTACTCTTTCTTTCTCCTTCAGGTACTCCCGTTTGTTTTAAAATTATATTTCAGTATAATTAGTTTCTGTTGTAATCCTCTATAGTATTTTATCTTATGCACTTAAATACATCATTCTAAGATGTCTGTTGGCTCTGCTAGACTGCTAGAGAGGTCCTTGGCACAAAAATGTTGAATAAAGTATTTTTATTCTAGATAGCATTATACATGAGGGTTTTAACTTTGGTTTTTCAAAGAAAGGTATTCCTCAGGATATTAATAGTTGCTGCAATAGAGGTATTCTTTGCACAAATAAACTTGGGAAACACTGGGTGAAACAACATTTGGTATATTTTTGTATGGATTTCTCAGAGCCTTTTATTTGATAAAATGCCATGGGTATATATGTGTCCTCGTCCTGAATTCCCCTCCGACCTCCCTCCTCATCCCATCCCCCTGGGTTGGCCCAATGCACTGGCTTTGAGTGCCCAGCTTCATGCATTGAACTTGCACTGGTCGTCTGTTTCACATATGGTAATATACATGTTTCCGTGCTATTCTCTCAAATCACCCCACCCTCGCCTTCTCCCACAGAGTGGGACTGACCTTTTAAGGGGAAGGTTCTTTGGGCTCCAGCTTGCCTATACTACTGTGTGTGTGAGATGACTTAGTTCTCCCACAACTTTCTCCATTTGAGCTGCTGTAAGCTTACAGGCCTATGATATTTCAATCTTCCGTTAAAATACCTTGAGATTAGGCCTGTCTCTCTCTTCTTCTCATTAACTGTTATAATTAAAATACCACTACCTAGCTCCACTTGCCTCCAAAAGTGCACACGTGGTCACTGCAGTGGTTAATTCTACGTGTCAACCTGCCTGGCCGTAGGGTGCCCAGACATCTGGGCAAATGTTATTCTGGTATTTCTGTGCTGGTGCTTTGTAAGAGATAAACATTTAAATGAACAGACTGAGTGGAGCAGATCGCCCTTCCTAATGTGGATGGGCCTCGTCCACTCGGGTGAAGGCTTGCCAAGAATGAAAAGGCTGACCCTTTCCTGAGCAGGAGAGAATTCTTCCTGCCTGACTGCCTTTGAACTGGAACATTGGCTTTTTTTTTTTTTTTCCCTGAATCTCAAACCTGTCAACCTTTAAACCAGAGCCACACCATCAGCTCTCTTGGTTCTTAGGCCTTTGGACTTGGACCAGAACTGAACCACTTGGCTCTGCTTCGTCTTCAGCTTGGTGCCTCACCCTGTAGATCTCTGGAGAACCCTGCCTGATACAAGCACTGACATCATGTGGCAGTAGTCAGGGATAGGCTATAATATTTTTTTTGTAATAAGTATGTCCCATGCAGTAGCTGGGAGACATTATACTCAGAAGTCATTTATCTGAAATTCAAGTTTATCTGTGAGTCTTGGGTTTCATCTAGTAACCTGCCTCCAGATAAAACTGCACGCTGCAGCACTGCATGACCTAGGAGCAAAGTGACAGACCATGGACTTGTGCACCAAATCTCCATTGCATTCAACCACCAGGGAGAAAAGTTGACCCTGAGGATCTGGTTTCAGGGCAGGTGGCCCCTCCCCAGGAGTCTTCACAAAGAACTCCAGTGCTGGCCACTTAAGAGAATAGTCCCCCCAGGGGCTCGCTTTATGGTTTCTGCTCCACTTGCTGGCACCAAAGAGAATTGTTGCCCACTGTGTCAAATCTGCCTTCCCCTAGGAGATCCTCAAGACTAATCCTGAGATGCTTGGAACACTGTTTAACCTCAGTCATCTTCAGAAACCCAAGCTCCTCAGGGTGATGGGACTCTAATCCCCATGGTACCCTGAACAGTCTNTGGTTTCTGCTCCACTTGCTGGCACCAAAGAGAATTGTTGCCCACTGTGTCAAATCTGCCTTCCCCTAGGAGATCCTCAAGACTAATCCTGAGATGCTTGGAACACTGTTTAACCTCAGTCATCTTCAGAAACCCAAGCTCCTCAGGGTGATGGGACTCTAATCCCCATGGTACCCTGAACAGTCTCTGCTGCTGCTGCTGCTAAGTGGCTTCAGTCATGTCCGACTCTGTGCGACCCCATAGATGGCAGCCCACCAGGCTCCCCTGTCCCTGGGATTCTCCAGGCAAGAACACTGGAGTGGGTTGCCATTTCCTTCTGCAATGCAGTCTCTAATCTGACTCAATTTCTCACCCCTTCTGGTGTGCCCAGACCCTTCCTTGTGGGTTTGGGAACTCATGGAGTCAGTTACACTCTCCAGTATCCTCAACCTCTTTTTTGACTGTTCACTTCTGTTTCTGTATCAAATGAAAGCTGAGTATCTACTTATGATAGTCTAAGAGTTGAGAATTGAGTCTAAGAATTGAGAAGAATTCTCAACCCTTTCAAGTGGAGGGTGTTTTTCCTGTTAGATACTGGGTCCTGAAGAAGAAGGAGAAGGCAATGGCACCCCATTCCAGTACTCTTGTCTGGAAAATCCCGTGGATGGAAGAGCCTGGTAGGCTGCAGTCCATGGGGTTGCTTAGAGTCGGACATGACTGAGCGACTTCACTTTCACGTATTGGAGAAGGAAATGGCAACCCACTCCAGGGTTCTTGCCTGGAGAATCCCAGAGATAGGGGAGCCTGGTGGTCTGCTGTCTATGGGGTCGCACAGAGTCAGACACGACTGAAATGACTTAGCAGTAGCAGCGGGCCTGGAGGTGAAGTAGGTGGGATAGGTGAGGTAAGTGTGGTGGATTAGGTAGGGCCACCTTGATTTATGTTGTTGATTCTAAATCCAATTCTTCTCCCTTTTCCTTTAAAACTCCACTCCCTTGAAGTTCACATGAACCCACTCTTTATCCTCATTCACTAGTGTCTTTAGCAATGGCATGCTGTCTTCCTCTCTATCCTTTTTCCTGACATCATTCCTGGTGACTTCCACATCCATGTGGATGAGCCATCTAACATGTTGCCCTCTTGGTTTCATGCCTTTCTTTGATTTTTTTCCTTTGATCTGTCCCACCCTAGCCACTCATTCCTTTGTCACACTCATGACTATATCATCACCCGGAACCTAGACATCCTGCTCTCTGACCACCACCTCCTCTCATTCCAGCTCCCAGAGGGTAATGCTTCTACACTGTCTCATCAAGACTTCTAATGCACTCCCCCTCCTATTTTTTCACATCTGTCATTTCCCTTAAGTTCTCTGTCTTCCTTAACCAGCAAGTATTTCTGCATTTGTTGCCATAACTATTCTTTTCAGTTCAGTTCAGTTGCTCAGTCATGTCTGACTCTGTGATCCCATGAACTGCAGCACACCAGGCCTCCCTGTCCATTACCAGCTCCCTGAGTTTACCCGACTTATGTCCATTGAGTTGGTGATGCCATCAAACCATCTCATCTTCTGTCGTCCCCTTCTCCTGCCTTCAATCTTTCCCAACATCAAGGTCTTTCAAAACAGTCAGCTCTTCGCATCAGGTGACCAAAGTATTGGAGTTTCAGCTTCAACATCAGTCTTTCCAATGAACACCAAGGACTGATTTCCTTTAGGATAGACTGGTTGGATCTCCTTGCAGTCCAAGGGACTCTCAAGAGTTTTCTCCAACACCACAGTTCAAAAGGATCAATTCTTCAATGCTCAGCTTTCTTCACAGTCCAACTCTCACATCCATACATGACCACTGGAAAAACCATAGCCTTGACTAGACGGACCTTTGTCGACAAATTCTTTTCAAACACTCCTAATTCCCTTATCACACTTCTCTTCATTCTTATTTGTTCTCTTTAAAGCCTACATCTCTTCCTACTCCATCCTGGAACTCAAGCATAAGAGAAAACACACACCCAAGCCAACTGGCCTCACTTTAAATTCATGACAACAAATCTCAAATGATCATTCAATCCTGCTCAGCAATCCTACCGCCCTTCTCTAGGTGTTCACTTCCCATCCCCAAAGACAGTTTTTTCACATCTTTACCGCCTTCTTGGTAGGAGCCATCCATTCCACACCCCTCTTCCATCTTTGTCTGATCACCTCATCTCCTATTTCATCGAAAAAATAAGAAGCAGGTACAAAGGAACACCCTTATCCTTCCACCACAGCTCTTAACCCATTTGAATTTGTGTTTCTCTTTCCCTCCTGCCTTCATATTGCCATAGTTGAAGTTTCCTTACTTGTACTTGTACTTGTACTTGTGAGCTGAGTCCTCTGACCTCTATAGTTTTTTTCAATTCTCCCATCTCTGCTGAATCCCCAGTTTCTTTCTCTCCACTCAGCATTTCCAACAAAAGTCATACCTGTTCGGTCATTTCCGCTCTCTGCAGAGCTGTTCCTTTACCCCGTCTTCCTTCAACTGATGGCCTGTTTCCCTGCTGTCTTCACAGTAGCTGTTCCCACGGACTTGTCTGCCGTCTCTTCTTCCTCACTTCTGTTTTCTGCTCAGCCCTCTGCAGTGGGCTCGTCTTCTCTCCAATCCACAGTTTTTGATGAGGTCACCAATAACCTCCAGTGGTCACGTGTCTGTCTTTACTTGATCTCTCAACAGCACTTGGTGCAGCAGGCCGCTACTTTCTTGAATGACTTTCTTTACTTGGTTACTGGGATCTTGTATGCTTTTGGGTGCCCCTCTGTGGTCTGATTAGCTGGTGATCTCATCTGCTGCTTGACTTCCAAGTGTCAGAGTGCTCCAAGTTTTGGCCATAGTCCTCTTCTCTAGCTACTACTTCTCCGTTGGTGATCTCCTCTGGCTCAGACTTTGAAAACACTCTGTGCAGCCATGTCTCCCCAGACTCTATCTCCAGCTCTGTCTGCCTCTTGGAACGTGACTCAGAAGCATCCAGCCTCATATTGAGTACCTCCGCTTGGATGTTAAATAGGTGTCTCTATCCTGACTTGTCCCAAATCAAACTCTTGGCTTGATACTCTGATGTGTATCTGTATGACCAAAACTGAGTCACTGAATAATGGTCCCAATGGGAATCAAAAATCATTGATGTGACCCGAAAGGGGTAAATGAGTGAATGAACACACATAGAAACAACTTCAAGGTTTTCAGTCTCAGCCAAACTCTTAGTGCCACCTGTTAATCTTTGTACCCATTCCCCCCCAACTTCTTTCAATTTTTACTCATATCCCATTTTTAGTTTCCCATCTTCTCTGTGTGGTCTGCCTCATAGAGAAATTGAGATCATTGAGTGTGATCGTTCCTTTCTTCTTAAGTTCCTGTTTTCACATCCAGCACTGCTTCCTTTATCTCATTCTCAGAGTATCCTTCCTTCCTTTCCAAGCTAATGTGTCCACCTATGTCTTGGACCTCTTCTTTTCTAACTCTCTCTATGACCTTGTTCCAACAATGATCTCCTTTCTCTCCTGTATCTGCCTTTCAGCTGGTTTACGAATCTTACCAAATTTCTTCAAAGAGTGGTCTAAAATCACTGTTTCTACTTCTTCACTGCCTATTCACTCCTTGACTCACTGTACCCTGTCTACTGCCCCTGCTCTAAGTTTCCCTAAGGATACCAAGAGCCCCTAGTAGCCAAACCCATTAGAAACCTTTCAGTTCTTCTCTGATTCAACCTGTTCGCTGCACTGGAGAGTTGAGGAGCCTCTCCTTTTGGTACTATTCCTTTGGCATATACAACACTGAATTTTCCTGCTTCTACTCTAACTTGTCTGCTTTGTGGGCCCCTAAAACAAATTTTTTGTTCTTCAGGATCCATTCTTATCTTGTAGCTCTCGTCACTCTACAGACTTTCTTTGGGCAGTCTCACTCACCCCTGTGGTTTTAGCTACTGTCCATATGCTGAGGAGGCACTGGAGTACATTGGTAACCCTATGAGGTCAGCTGTGGCAGCAGTTGTGGCATCATTTCCATTTCAAAGATGGTACAGTTGAGGCTTAGAGAAGGGAAGAAGGAAGGTAGGAGGTTAGAAGCAGAGCTGGGTCACAGGTTCTTTCCCCCACACCAGCTGTCTCCCTAGACAGGACATTCCTGGCTTTTCCAAGCACTGTAAGCAGAGGGCAGCCAGGGGCCTAGTCGTGCACACAGAGTGAGACTCCCAGGGGTCCTTCTAGCACAGTCCCGACCAATCTTCCTGCGTGCTTGGTCTCCAAGCCTCTAGTTCCGTGGCTACCCTGACAGCACCTCTGCAAGACAGCAGCCCTCGACCTGCGCTGGTTTTTGGCTCTCCCTTTGTCCTGATCTTGGAAATACCCTTACTTTCCCGTGACACTTCCTATACATTTCAGTGACTAAAGCAAACACTACCTGGCATTTCTGGATGTTTTGTAGCAGGGAGCTTTGAGAGTATTTAGTCTCCATCTTTGCCAGTAGCCCCTCTTCCCAGGCTTAGTCTACATCTCTACTGCTCCTGCTCCATCTTGGTGTAGTTTCTCCACAGTGAAGGGCAGCTGTGCAGAGAAACCTAAAGGGTTGCCTCTCTTGACCCTAAGGTTGCTGCTGAAGCCATTATGGAAAGATTCAGTCTCGGGGCTGATAATTTATAGTTGGGGCTTTCCGAACCTGGGAGGGTGCAGGACACTATCCTGGGAAAGGGTGTGGGCAGGCCCTGGGAGGAGGGCCTCACCCCGGCTGGGTCCTCTCTCTAAGACTATTCCAGGCCTTTGGCTCTTTACTGGCTACACGCCCAAGCCCACTCCCCTTGGCCTGGCCTTAAGACTGTTGCCACCTGGCCCCAGTGACTCTCTAGCCTCATCTCCTGCTTCAACCGAACGTGTGGTCCGCCTGCTGTTCCTGAGACACAGCCTACATTTCCTGCCTCCAGACTCTGCCTCTTGCTGTCTCCTCAGCCCAGATTACCCTTTCCCTAATGTCTTGCTCCCAGGTCTTCTCTGTCCTCCGAGGGTCAGGTTCAGTAACATCACCCAGGAAGGTGAGGGCACTCTTTCTCTCCCTTGCTCCTCATAGCCCATCTCTGAGCCTTCCTGTGGCCCTGTTGACCCTACTTAGCTGTGGCTGGAGTCTGCATCTATATGGTCCTGGGCAACCCTGAACTTGATGGAAAGTGTCCCTTGAGACTGCCCTCCATTTTCTCATTAACACTGGGGCTCAGGGCTCAGAGGCAAAGGAGGGAACACAGCTTTGCTCTGAATGGAGGAAAACTTAAGGCTTTCATGTTCTGGGTCCTGGGTGGAGACAAGATGAACTGTCCTGAAAGACCCTTCAGCCACTGTCACTCCATGGCCCAGACCACGCTGCTCTTTTAACCAGCAGCATTTCTGACAGCACCTCTGAATCGAGGAGCAAATAGTCGGGAGGTCCGTTGATGGTGGAGGAATTCTCAAGAGAAATTTTGAGTATGCAGAGTTTTTGCCTTATATGCTGGCTTTACCCCCAACTCCCATATCAGGAGTCTCCACCTTAGCGCCAGCACCTGCTATGGGACTTGGAAATAAATGGTTCTTGCAAAAATGAATGAATCCTCAAACACTGGAATTAAGAGGAACTATAAGGATCTTTAGATCCACGTTTTATGGAGAAATAAATAATAGTACTAACCCTTTGGAGAAGGAAATGGTAACTCATTCCAGTGTTCTTGCCTGGAGAATCCCAGGGACGGGGGAGCCTGGTGGGCTGCCATCTATGGGGTCGCACAGAGTCGGACACGACTGAAGTGACTTAGTGGTAATAACCTTTTATTGAGAGCTGACTCAGTGGTAGGATCTACGCTGAGTCCTTCACATATATTGATTATATCCTTTCAGGAGTAATGTGAGCTGAAAGTTATCATCCTTACTTTTTTTTTTAAGGTTAAATTTTTTTCTTTTTTCTTTTTTTTTTTGATACAAGGAGCTAGCATTGTTTTGTCAGGTAGACGTCTTGGATAATCCGTTCAACGAAGATCACTTAGTTCTCCTTGATGATGCCTATATCCTTTGTGGGCTGATGGAAATACTGGTGGCCCATAGTTAGGCTGTATTTCCTGATCAGTCAGTGTCAGTTTGAGCAGATGCAGTAAGAGTTAGAACTCTAGTTGATTTTTGTGGGTGGCTCCAGTAGAGCTACTGATAACCTTATAACTTGCAGGGGTGCAATAAGCTACATTTGCACAGTTGGTGACTTGCAGAACCAGTTGTGTCCAGAGGCCACTGGCAGACCCTAGGCTATACTGCTTCTCATTGCATGTGCAGGAAGTAGAGACCCACAGAAAGACAGAAACTTGACCTGTCCCCCCAGCCCCTAGAGCTGCTTTATCCAAGGCGCCTTCGTTCCTAGTCTTTCCAAGAGCCCTGCCTGCAAGGACATTATGAAGAGGAAAAAAGAATTTGAAGTGCTTTCTAAGAAGCCCCTCTGTTCTCTTGCTGTGGAGGGCAGGAGCGTGCACTCAAAGACTCAGCCAGGGAGAAAGACTTGATCTCCTGGGCAGGATCACTTCCCATGGCGACGCCTTCTTGAGTTGAAGCTCTGGTATGAAGTAAGACTCGTTTAAAGCAGTTAAAAGTAGCAATCCCCATTGTGTTGAGTGGTGACAGTATAATCCTCCTTAATGATTTCGTTCCTTCTCCAAGCTCCCCTCCATTATGTATCCTTAAAATGTGGCTTCAGATGCCTCTGTATGTTTCTGTAAGTGCAGGGGGATTTGGTGAGAAGGGACGAGGTAAAGACCATCTCTGTTACACTCAAACCACTCAGAGGTGCCTCACAGGAAACCCTTTCCCTCACTTTTTTTTTGGCTAGAGCTATGTGTGTTTAAGTTTTCTTTTAAATGAAAATTTAAATTATATATAAAAAGTAGAGGTATTAGTATGGAATATATTACACCTCCATATCCCTATCACCTAGCTTTAAAATATCAATATATGGCCAATCTTCCTTCATTTATATCCTGCCCACTCTTACCTGCCCCATGCCCCCATTGGATTGTTTTGAAAAAAAAAAAAAAAAAATCCCAGATATGTTGGAATACATGTATCTTTTATCTCTAAAACATAAAAGGTCTTTAAAAAATTATTTATAAAATCTATCACATTTAAAAGTTAAAAATGACTTAATATCAAATATCCAGTCAGTTATCATATATATATATATGTATGTATTTCAAATTTACATATATATATATATGTATGTATTTCAAATGTATATATTTCAAATTTATAAATGTTCATAGGGCTTCCTGGGTGGCTCAGTGGTAAGGAATCCGCCTGCCGATGCAGGAGACACAGGCTGGATCCCAGGTCTGGGAAGATTCCATATACCATGGGGCAATGAAGCCTGTGCACCGCAACTACTGAGCCTGAGCTCAAGAGCCTCGAGGTGCAACTACTGAGCCCACGTGCCGCAGCTGCTGAAGCCATGCATCCTAGAGCCTGTGCTCTGTAACAAGATAAGCCACCTCAATGAGAAGCCTGTGCATCACAACTAGACAAAAGCCCCTTCATCAACGAACACCCAGCACAGCCAAAATAATAAATGAATATGTTCAAATGAATAGACATCAGAATCCAGAGATAGTCTGCACATTGAATTTGGTTGATATATCTCCTGAGTTTCTTCCAATAAATAGGGTCCCTTTCTTCCTCTATTAAAAAAATACATATATATATTTGAAATTTAGTTGTTTGTCCTGTAGAACTTTCCATGTTTTGGATTTTGTGGATTGCATTCTGAGGGGATCACGTATTGTGTTTCTCTGGTCCCTAGGATGAAATCTAGAAGTGTTATCAGGCTCAGGTTTGATTTGGGACAAGTTTAAAGTTTGTGCCATATACTTCTCGATGCCTCACATCAGGAGGCACATAATGTTTGATTTTCTCTCTTCTTGGCTTATTAAGAAGATATTGATCAGCAGGATGAGGTGTTTTTAGCCTAATCTGTTATAATGTTCCTTGTTGGGGTTTTGCCTTATGATTTTTGTAGTCACTGATGATTGCTGTTATTTAATCAGGGATTTCAAAATGGTGATATTCTAATTCTGATATTTACTATTTATTAGCTATAATTATTTCATAAAGAAGAGCTTGATCTCATCAACTATTTGGTTATACTGAAGTACAGTCCATAAAGGAAAGGCAAGATAAATGTTTTATTCTTTACCATTACCTATTTCTGGAATTATGAGTTTATTCTTAAGCATCCTCCAAAGGTGATGTGCTACTTAGGTACTATTGTGTTTTAATTACCCTAAAACTTAGTGGCTTAAAACAACAACCATTCAGTTATGTCTCATTATTTTGGTTCAGGATTAGCTGATCTACTTGTCAGCTCCACATGGTACTGATGTCACTTGGAGGCAGATTCAGCTGTTGGATGGGCTGGTCTGAAGGATGTGTGACGCCTTACTGGGAATGACTGAAAGGCTGAGCTTTGCTGGAATTATCAACCAGAATACCTAAAAGTGACTTCTCTAAGATGGCAGTCATGCGGCTCCTTACATGGTGGCCTGTGACTCTCAGAGAGTGTTCCCAACAGAAGATTGAGAGTTTTTCCTAACCTAGTTTCAGAGGCACTTTTCTTAACCTAGTTTCAGAAGCTTCACTTCTGCCATATTCTGTAGTTACAAATGAGTAAGTACCAGGACCAGTCCAGGTCAAGAAGAGGGTACTGTATAAGCACAGGAATACCATGAGACAGTTCATGAGACCCTCTTACAAATATAGCGAGTCCAGGGTCAGACATCCCTCCTCCCCCACCTAGTGTCTTTGAATGCACTTGACTCCTCCCCAGGAAGTCTGGCCATCCTCTTGATTTTGGTTAGGAGCTGGCTGCAGGAGACACAGCCTTGCTCCAGGTGTCCATGGTCTCCCTCAAGGTCAGCAGAATATGGACAGCCTTATCATGAACAGAGTCAGTAGTAAGTTACCAAGCTCCTGAAATATTGGTATGCCCATTGCTACCACTGCTTGTATCGTGTAGGCTCTGGCTTTAGATGAACACTTACATCAGTAACATCTTGGAAAACTTGGCCCTGAATGCTTGAGGACTTGAGAAGGGATCTGTTCTGAGAGCTTGGCCTTCCCTTGATAATGAAGAAGCCATCAAGTAGGACTTACAAGTATTGTTTTTTTCTTGTATATATTTTCTTGCATATATTTTATTGAAGTATGTATATATGTGCTTAGTCTCTCAGTTGTGTATAGTTGACTTACAATGTTCCAGGTGCACAGCAAAGTGATTCAGTTATACATATACACATATATTGTTTTTGAAATTATTTTCCATTATAGATTATTACAAGATATTGACTATAGTTCCTTGTGCTAGACAGTAAACCTTTGTTGCTTGTTGCATATCTATTTTTTTTTACATTAGAAATTAGCATTCTACTTATACTGAGTTGAACAAGTGAAAGCAAAATGTCATGAACTATTTAGTCGGGCAAAAATTCGTAAGTTTTCTAAAATCACAGGAGTTTTGTGAGCAGGACTAAGAGTGCTGTGGCCATGCCTCCATAGAGATTGCTTTTAATGGTGTAAAATATTTCATCCCATGGATGCAACATGCTTTACCAAACGGTTTCTCATTGTTGTAGTTGTTTGCACTTTCTGATGATTTATGAGTAATACTATATGTTTTTGTGCACAAAACCTTACTATTCTATTAAATTCTTCCCTTCAGATAGATTTCCAAGAATAGAATTATTTTTGGCTCTTGATGTATTTTATCAATTTGCTTTTCAAAGAAGTGAACATTTTATATTCTGACAGCAGTGTGTGTGCCTATTGGCTCTGCTATAACCTCAACTGCATGGAGAATTATTTTTAAATGTTTTTTGTTAATTTAGTAAGTGTAAAACTAAAGTTAAGTTTTCTTTGAATATTTTCTTTTACTATTCTGTTCTAAATTGTCTGTTTTCCCTCTTTGGTCAGTATTATAAAGGATTAATTTGTTTAATTTATATCGATTTGGTATTAGTCACTTAAATGAAATTTAGATTATTTTTATTAGTGCCTCCAGTACAGTGTTCTCTAAAACATTTTAAAAAGATCAAAACATTTAACTTCTATGCTTTTCAGAGATGAGCAGCAGCAACATATTTCTTGTATTCTGTACCTACAGGAAATTCCTAAGTAGGATCAATACCTAATTATATTTAAAATAACCTGAGAAAATGCAAACAAAACAAAACAAAAAAACTCCAGAACATTTAGCAGTAACTCCTTAAATGTGTAGAACAACCCAGAGGTTGTAAGTAGCTTTCACATTTATTATCTCATTTGTTTTTATATTCAGTCCTGGAGGTAGACTGGGAGGAATTCACAGATGAGAACACTGAGACTCTGATGACCTAACTAGTTAATGGCAGATCTGAATAGAATCCAGGCTTTCTGACTTCAAATGAATTTGCTCCTTCATTTGTTTAAAAAGTCATTAGTGATCAATTCAGTTCAGTTCAGTTGCTCAGTTGTGTCTGACTCTTTGCGACCCCATGAATTGCAGCACACCAGGCCTCCCTATCCATCACCAACTCCCGGAGTTCACTCAAACTCATGTCCATCGAGTCAGTGATGCCATCCAGCCATCTCATCCTCTGTTGTCCCCTTCTCCTCCTGCCCCCAATCCCTCCCAGCATCAGAGTCTTTTCCAATGAGTCAACTCTTTGCATGAGGTGGCCAAAGTATTGGAGTTTCAGCTTTAGCATCAGTCCTTCCAATGAACACCTGGGACTGATCTCCTGTAGAATGGACTGGTTGGATCTCCTTGCATTCCATTAGTCATAACTTTCCATATTTCAAGAAATAAGCTAGGAGCTGGGGATGCAGCCATAAACAAGAACTCGCTATCTTGAAATGTGTCGTCTACTAGGAGAGAAGATCAATTGTCCTAGATTAGGAAGCATGGGAAACCTAAACTACCCAGAGAATGGACACTCAGCCCAACCTGGAGGGAGAGGAATTAAGACAGACTTCCTAGAGGAGGTCAAGGTTAAAGTAAACCCTGAATAATGAGCTACCCAGGATATGAGGGATGGGGCAGGTTTGATTTAAAGGCCAAGGGAAGTAATGGATTTATCCAGAGGTGATGAACCTTGATTGGATGTGGGTGGTGAGAGAAAAGGACTCATTGAGGATGATGCCCAGGTTTTTAAACTGAGCAACTTGGAGAATGCGGGTAGGGGAGCCACTCACTGAGAAGGGGGGATAGAGGAGAAAGAACTGGCCTGTGTGTATGTTGATCGTCAAGCTCCCCAAATCCTCAGGTATTAATAAGAGGCTTTCCTTTTCTTAGAGGAATCTATATTCCAATGAGAGAAGCAAAAACGTAGAAAATATTCTTGACATAAAGTGAGAGGTGCTGAGTGGTAGAGATCTGTGTGAGGTTTGGGGACCACAGAGGAGGGTAGGGCTGTGGGGCAGGAGAAATCATTCAAGGAGGTTTCCCAGATGTGGTGATATAAATGTGGAGAAGGCAGGAGCTTCCATTTAGAAGAGATGTGAGTGAACTAGTGAATTTTGGAGGTAGCCGTCTGGCAGCTTCTGTTTGATGAGGTGTAGGTTATGAGTGGGAGTTCTCTTGGAGCTGGAGAGGTTGGCACAGGACTGAGAAGTATGGACTTCATCTCATTGATGATGGGCTAGGATTTAAAAAATCCTTTTTCCACCACTAGAATATACCTATATCTATTAGAATGTGAGTTACACAGGGGCAGATTGTTCAATAGTGTCTGGCACATAGTGGAAATCTTTGTTGAATGAATGAGTGGTTGGAGATATTGAAATATTTGCCTCATCTTCCATATTGGTGGAAATTTCCCAACACCATTTATTTCTTTTGACTATATACATTTCAAAATAAGGATTAATATAAAATGTATATACCAAGTTGAAAGCAGATTTTATTCATATATATTTTTAATTTATTTAAAAATAAAGCACAAAAGAGTCAGATACTGCTTACTGACTGAACAACAACAAGACTATATTGTATCCTGAAAGCAGTAGTTTAAAAGCTAGGTAGGTTTAGTAAGTATTTTCAAGTGTCATTGTTGGAAACATGAATAATACTTAACAACCAATCAGAAGTTATCAAATATTTTCTTTGTACAGGTGAGAAACTGGGGCCCAGAGAAGGAAAGGGATTTGTCCAAGATCACACAGCAAGTTAGAGGCTAGTCGAGAATAGTATCTAGATGCTTGACTGTTAGTCCAGCACTTTATTATTCCATGCTACAGTGGCTGGTGTTTTTCTCTATCCAGAACCACAACCTTCACTTCAGGAAACAGATTTCATCCCTCTGTCCTCAGGTGTAGGCATTGGCCTGGGCTAGGTCAGTCATTGTAAAGAGCATTTCACCTTCTCTGGCCTTAGTTGGTTCAAGGAATGAGGATGTGATTCAAGTCTGACCAATCAGAATCTTTCCCTGGGATTTATGATCGTGGATCTGGGAATAGAAAGGATCTTTTCCTTTCTGGTTGTGAAGTTGTGAGGCTATGAGCTCAGAACCAGGATGGATAAGCCTGTGTCATATCAAAAGAATGAAAACAGAAGGAAGACAGAAAGGAGAGGTAATCCAGATGGGAGTTGAATTACTTATGCTGATTTCCAAAGTGTATCCGTCCTGAATTTTTTCTTAGGTCTCTCTTTTTAGAAAAACAGTGATAACATTCTTCTAATAATTACCCTATTTTTTTTTCTTTTTCTTCTTTTACTAAAGCAAATTGGACTTGGGTTCCTGTCCCTTTCAGCCAAAGACGCTAACCCAGGATTTTTCAGTAGCAGCAGTACTGGCATTTTGGATCAGATAATTCTGTGTTGGGAGGGGTGGCTCTGTGCACTCTAGGATGTTTAGCAGCACCCTGGACTCTACCCCACTAGATGCCAACATCACTCCACCCCAACTGTGGCAACCAAAAGTGTCTCCAGTCATTACCAAATGGCCCCTAAGAGTGAGTGAATGAAGTTGCTTAGTTATGTCTGACTCTTTGCAACACTGTGGACTGTAGCCCACCAGGCTCCTCTGTCCATGGGATTCTCCAGGCAAGAATACTGGGGTGGGTTGCCATTTCCTTCTCCAGAGGATCTTCCCAACCCAGGGATCGAACCCAGGTCTCCCACATTGCAGGCAGACGCTTTAACCTCTGAGCCACCAGGGAAGCCCAATGGCCCCTAAGGGTTGGGGCAAAATTGCCCCTGGTTGAGAATCACTGGTGTAGTCTAATACTTATGGTGATTATTACTAAAACAAACAGACAAAAAAACCTAACCAACCAACTAAACAAACAAAGCAGATAAGGAAAACTGAAATTCAGTGAGCTGTGGAACCTTTTTCAAAGTGGCGAAGATAAGACTACTAAATCGGGCAAAACAGATCCAGGAAGTGATACTCCACAGAGATGTTGGTACATGCAAATGTTGGCTCTCACCGCTGTTGGAATAATAACAAACTCCACAAAATGATTTGGGATTTTACACATGACACAGGCAGTAACTCTCTACCTAAGAATTCTCACGCACCTCATGAGATGGTGAGACAAAGTAATGCCAATTAGTTTTATTTCTGTTGTTTTAGATCTTTCTGGTGAATGACTTGGAGTTTGGGTTCAGTGAACTTTTTTTACTGGGTGTCTCCAGAAAGCTCACTGCATGCCCTCCTAAAGCAGATATCCAGGAAGCCAAACATTGCTACAATTAAAATAATAATGATTCATTGCACAATAATGATGTGTCTACTTGAGATCAGTAAAATACCATGAAGAATGAGCTTCATTTTTGCTGAACTACTTTTTGAGGAAGTGCTCTTCAGAGGCAGAATTGTGAGGGAAAGATTACAGGAATCAAGATTACAGGAATCAAGAGGTCTGGAAGTGAGCCTGACTCTGCCACTAATGCTGTGTGACACTGTGCAAGTGTCTGCCTCTCTCTGGGCCTCAGTTTCCTTCTCTATATATTGAGTAGTTGGATCAGACAAATGCTGAGGAACTTTCTAGCCCTGAGTTTCAATGATTCTTGTTGGCAGGCATTATTTCATATCCATTTTGGTTCCTTTATCCCCAACCTAGACCTGGCACAGCACCAGAAACAAAATAGGTACTAAGCAAATGCTAATTAAGTACACAGATAAATTAGGTATGAGATAAATGACAAGGACACCCCAGCTTCCACAGATGTATGGAATTAGAAGGGATCTTAGAATTAAAAGGGATCCCTAAACTTATTTAGTAAAGCCCAGCCAAAGCTAGAACTCTACCTTATTTCTGACAGATACAGTTTCTGTTTAAATGCTTCTAATGGCAGGGAATTCAATATCTGCAGAGGTGCTGTTTTTGGATAGATCTAGATATTAGAAAGTTCTTCCTTATCTGGAACCTAAATTAGTCTCCTTGTAGCTGTCACTTGCTTCTTTTCTTAAAATTAAGTTTAATTTTAATCTAAGAATATATGCACACAACTTGAAAAGTAAAATAATACTAAATGTCTTATAATAAATAAGAGTCATTTTTGACTCTTCCTCATCCTTCCTCATTCCCCAGGGCTGCCCCCTCCAACATCTTATCTTCTGCTTCTTCTGTTACTTATATCTGCATTTCCGATTGGTATGCTTATACTCTTATTTCTTGATGACATTGTCTGTTGATTTTCTGTTTTAAAGAAGAGGATGTAGCCCTCTTAACCAACCTCCATTAACTGCCCCTCCCTTTATCCTCTTACTATACTATCACAATATTTGCTTCAATCAGTGTTCAGTGTTTTCAAAAGTGTGACTTCATAAATATTGTTTAATGCTAAGCCAAGTAAAATTCTGTTTCTCTTCTTTGTACTTAATTTTTCCTGCTTTGATTAGTTTTCTATGTACTTTTCTCTAGCGATTCTCTAATATTTCAACTGAACTGTAAAACAGCTATCAACACATAATTTTAAAAGTTTTTATTTTTATCAAAGTTATACAGCTACAGGTTAAGAAATAGAAAGTCAGAGAGGGAGAATGCCTTGCCTAAGGCCACACAGAAGCACCTAGAGAAGTAGAGCCGTGAGTGCAGCCCAGCACCTTCCCAACCACATTTGTGTTTGGAAACATCACTTTGAGTCAAAACTGGTCAGTGGCAGAATGTGTCCCAAAGATAAGGGGTTCCTGGGATATGACTCATTTTTAATAGACAGGAATAAATCACTTCTCTGCAAAGCAGGGCTCAGCAACTGGCAGGACTGAGTGAGCTTGGCCAAGAATTGTGAAAGGCCAAGAATGTCTCCACACCCTGTAATCCTGTAAAGAGGGTCTCTACTTTTTAAATTCCTAAACAGTGTTACACAAACCCTCCAGGGGCTTAAACTTGACATACAGACAGGTGAGCAGGGGCAGGTAGGTAATCTCCTCACACTACCTCCCTACCTGCTAGAGAAAGGATGGCCTTAATCCCCACCAGGCAGATCTCTTCTTGCTCTTGTTGAGAACCAGCAGGGAAGGAGTGAGAAATGGCCCCAGGCCTAAGTCAGATCATTCTTATTTTGCAGAAGTAAGTTCTACAATATAGAAAGGAAGCCACTTTCAGAAACAAGCAGAGCAATCTCTGCACAATTAGCACTGTGGAGAGGGCCCCTTTGACCTATGACTGAAGGAGTCGCTTGAGAGCTGCTCTGGAGTCCCTGGAGGAAGCAGGGTCTTTGGATGTTTTTACCAGAAATAAGGCCGGAGGACTGGACTCCCTGGACGTGTAGGGCAGCACCGCCTGGCAGCGGCCTGTGATGCTGCCCCTGCAGCCCCTGAGCTCCCTTACCCTGATCTCCGCGTGCTCCCGAGCTTTGCAAGGCCTATGGTCTCATGATTTGCAGTCACTTGCAAACCTTTGGAACAGCACAGGATTGACTCAGCACCAGCCGTGGGGATGGACACACTGCCTGCTGAGGGGACTCACACCCAGAACATCCCGGAGCGGATGTGTGGAGCTGAGGGCGGGGCAAGCAGCCTGGCCTAGAAGGTGACAGAGCCTTCCAGCCCACTTTGCTGACTCTGGAATCTATAGTTTCATTTAGGTCGAGAAAGGTTGCTGGTAGAGACCACTGAGCTCTGGAGTTAGAAGAAACCTTTATGACGTCTCATTAGTGAGAGAAGACTATGGAAGCTTGGAGTGGTTGAGGGCCCTGCCTTGGGCTATCCAGTAGGTCCAATAATCAGGTGCCTACTGTATGCTAAGCACAGAGAAAAATGCTTTATACCCATCCGCTCTTTTGATCATCCCAGCAAGTCTATGAGTGGGGTACTATTGTTTGTTCTGTTTTTGATGCAGACTGAGGCTCAGAGTTGTGAAGTAACTTGCCAAAGCCAAGGGGCTAGAATGAGATGGAGGCAGGACTTGAATCCAGGCCTCTCTGCCCCCGAAGCCTGCGCTGTGGACTCTAGTGAGATAACAGGCAGAAAGTATCTACTTTAGATAGAAAGTAGAGCATTCCATTTCCCTCTGTTCCAGTGTTCACGTGTTACTCAGCTCTAACTAAAGGAAGAATCTGGGAGGCTGTGGTGGAGCGGGGAGTCAAAAGGTCTTGGGTTCCAAACTCCTGCCATGTGACTTGGGACAGGACCTTCCTTCCCCTCCCCGACCCTCGGTTTCTTCTTCTTGGAGGCCATATCATAAAAGTGCCTTCTGTGCTATAAGCGGGGAAGGTCATGTGTCATGGACGTACTTCTGTCCAGTCTTCAGTGGCAAAAGGGGAAAAGGCCACCAGAGGAGATACTGGGTGGCACAAGGCCTGGCCTCCCAAGAGGCTAGGCTGCTTCTAGCCCACCAGCCAGGCCAAGACAAAACCTCAGCTTTTGTTTGACTTGGCTCCTTGCATCTTGTTTAGTCTGCAGAGCAGGCTCTTTATCCTGCTGCCTTTGTCACAGGCCATTACTACACACATAATCCCTGGGGGCTTACTGCTTTCTCTAGGAATTCAGGGAGGGCCACAGAGGGAGCCCCGCTCCTAAGAGCCATCTGTCACCCCTCAGCCCCATTCAGAGCAGCCTCAGCTGAGAACCCATGGGATAGTGTGCTCCTGGCTGTGTGACCTTGGGCCACTCTCTCTCCCTCTCTGGGCCTCCATCTATCCATCTGCACACAGAGAGAATTGGCTCAGATGCCCTGGAAGGGACTTCAACTCCCTGAGGTTCAGAAGCACATTTCTCTGTGGTTTTTCTCCTTTGAGGCCTCCCTCATCCCTCTACTGAACCCTCCCCCAATTCTGAAGCAATTTGTAGCATTTTCACTGATCCCATCCCTGCCCTGAGCCTGGGGCCAATCCCTCTCTCATTCAACCTCCTGCTTGTAAATTGGGGATAATAATACCTGATAACTCACCCTGCTGCTGCGGGGATTAAGTAATTAGTGGTTATTAAGGGATGGAGCAACACAGTGCACTGTTTCCATTTAGGGCACTTTTCCTCCTCTGAGCTCCTGCTACTGCACAATCTCAGAGTTAGCTGAAAAATCCTGAGTCTGACTTTTTACTCCCACTTTACGGATGGAGAAACTGAGGCTGAGGGGAAGGAGTAAGAGTGTACAGCTGTTCTGCAGCGGAGCAAGGACCAGAGCTCAGGGCTCTGGACATTGTCCAGCATGTCTCTGTCACACTCAGAGGTCGTGGTCTCGGTCTGTGGTGGTGGTCCCTCTCCTGGGATGGAAGGTGAACCAGAAGACTGCCACACCTTTGACCTGGTTCAGAGGGGTTCCGCAGCTTGGTATCAGGGAACAAAATGTGGCTTCAGCCAGTCCTGGGTACCACTCCTGGTATCCTGGCTTACTGAGTGAGCTGGGGCATGTGATCCCATTCACTGTGAACTGTTAGTTTCTTCATCTGTAAATGGGGATAATGACAACTTCCTCAGAGGTTGTGTCAGGATTGGCTTAGAGCAAGAATTCAGGAAATAAGTATTATGTTATTATGAGGTTGTTTTTGTTGACTGCGGTGATGGCCAGAGCTCACTAGACAGCTGTTTGGCGATGCTTCAGGGGCAGACCCTCACTAGGTGCCCCCGTGGGCGACACCCTGGCTTCCATGTAAGCAGCTCCTTTGTCCTCACCCTAAGACAGCAAGAGTGTTGTTACCCCATTTGACAGAGTTGCACATGGAGCCTCAGAGAGGACGAGAACTTGTCCAAAGTTGTGTTTGCTTTAGAAGTGCGATATCCTCATCTTTAGTCTCTTTGCTTGCCGTGTCCAGTTCCCTTATCCTTTATTTCCTGTGTGTTCTCCTGTCTTTTCAGTGGAGAAGTACAGGGGATGCCGGCTCATCAGCAGCCCAGGCCCTCAGGCCTCCTTATGCCCCATCCCCATCAGCACATCTGAACTCAGAGACCAGGCATTTTCTGGGAGACACAACAGGGTACAAGAAGCCACTGGGTCTGACCAGACTCAGTGTGGGAGGGTAATACTGCAAGGTGCATTTGCCTCCGCCCTGGGTATGGTGTCTCCATAATAATATTGATGATAATATTGGTATTAGCTCCCGTTGCTGAGAACTTACTAGGTGCCATGCACAGTGCTAAGCATTCACTGTTTCCTTGAGCTCTGTGTCCCGTACTGCTGGAGAGCCGATGTGACCTTGCTCAAGGTTGTACAGCTGGTAAGAGGCTGTGCGAACCCAAATCTTTTGCCCCTATAGCCTGTGCACACTACTTTTGCACTCCTACCCTGCTTAGGGCCTGGGGACCTGGGACTGACTCAGACCCAAATCTGGGTCATCTCGGGTTAAATCCACCCTGCAACTGTCCTCTCACCTGGTATGACAGACATGTACACAGACAGTCAGTTCATCCTTGAAATGGGAATAGTAATGATCACCTTGCAGGGTTTTGGAGATGAAAGCAGAGCACTTTGAACGTTGCCTGGCGTATGGTGAACACATAATAAATGGCAGAGATTATTATTGTTGACATGATCTTGGCTTCCTGTGGGGCCCATGGAATAAGGAGGGTGTGGGGGGTGCAGGGGCGGGGGGTTCGTGTGCTAATGGGAGAGGGAAGCCAGAGGAAGAGGTCATGTGCTAATAGAGGGGAGCATCCTGTCTCTGATGATGTGTATAGGTTGCAGTCAGGACAGAAGCAGAGTAGGGGGCATGGTCATTGTTTCTGAGGGGTGCCCTGGGTAGAGAGAGCAGATACAGTCTGGGACTCAGAGGGCAAAGCCAGTGGGGAGAGCTGCAGGATGGAGGCTGGTTTTCAAAGGACCAAAGATGGGAGGGGTTTCCCTGAGCAGTGTTGAGCTCCCCAAAACCAAGTGTACAGGCAGAGGCTGGAAGCTAACTGGTGCTGCAGAAGGCCTGTTAGTGGCTGTATCATGTGATTTCTACGGTCTCAGGACAGAAAAGCTACAGGAAGTCTGATTTTGACTCAGCATAAGCAAGAACTTTCCAGCAGTGCTATCTAAAGGTGGATGGCACTGCTTCAGGGGACGGTGGTGGGGTTCACGTCCTCGGGAACACTTGAGCAGAAGCTGGGTAAACACTTGGGAGGAATGTTGTGGCGTGGGTTAGTGCCTCAGACGGCAGGTTAGATTAGGTGACTCCTTAGTGAGAGGTGATGTGACGCTGGTGGAAAAGAAGGGGCCAGAGTCCAACCTGAGGTCTGTTCCAGATACCAGCATTTGCCAGCTGGGTGACCTTGGGCAAGAGTCTTTGCCTCTCTGAGCTTTGGCTTCCTTACCTATAAAATGAAAATTATAATCTCTATCCTGTTTAGCTTCCAGGAATGGAGTGAAGGGTCAGAGATACACAGACAATAAAAAGGCTCTGAGAACTCCGAAGCCACTGTGAATTATTCTTGTGAGCCTGTGGGGAGACAGGAAGATGGGTGGAGAGGGAGGAGAAATGAAGAGGTGTCTGGCTCTGTGCTGGGTGCTGGATTGGAGGAGAAAGGAGTTTGTGGCAGACGGTCTGCTCCTCTCAGAGCCTCAGCAAGTTTGAATCTCTTAGAACAGTGTTGTCCACTAGAACTTTCTGTCCTGATGGAAATGTTCTGTATTCGCCCTATCTAACCAATAGCCACTGGCTACAACTAGCTACTGAACCCTTGAAAAGCAGCTAGTGTAATTGAGGCACTAAATTTTAAATTTTACTTGGCTACCATACTGGACTGCTCAGCTCTAAAGGAACCTCCTTCTTTCCATCTCCTCTATTCTTTCATCCTAAGTAGGGGCTGTGGCCCCGCACTTCCTGGGCACTGCAGAGGCCACCAAGGTGAACAAGGCAGAGTCCTGCCCTGAAGAGCTCACATCTCATTCTGGACAGATTGGCATGTACTGTAGACAGAAACTACAACCCAGGGTGAGGCATATAGCTCTACAGCTGTGTAGGCCTAAAGGGAGGGAGCCACTCACGCAGGGGGTGCTCCAGAGATTGCACATGAAGGATGACATGGCATCTGGGCAGGAAAACTTTCCTGTGGAGGGACAGCATTGGCAAGGGCTTAAAGGCAAGAGAGAACACAGAATGTTCGGAGAGTGAAGGCTGGCATGAGGACGGAGGAGGGCACATGTGGCAGGAATCAAGCCCCAAATTCTCTGTTGCAGTCACCCAAGGTATGCCCAGTGAGCTGATGGGTGGAGGCCATCAGGGGCAGGCCTGGTGAGGGTCTGGCAGCATTCAGGACAAGTTAAGGAGGTGGCTTTGGAGGGGGTCCCCTCCCTCTGCCCCTTACTCAGAGTCTCATCTCCCTGCCTGGCCTTGATGAAAGAGCTCAGGGTCCTGCTGTTCACCTTTCACAGAATCCCTGAGAGTCCTCTTGTGAGAACACGCCCTTTTTGCCCTCACTCTACCCACCGAAAACTCGCTCATGACTCAGGATTCTGCATTACCGGGCTGGCCCATTTCCTCATTTCCCAGGTCCTGGGCTGACAGCCTGGCTGACTTCCTCACAGGAACTCTTGCCCCTAACACTGCCTCACCCCAGTCCAACTTCTTGCAGAAACTAGTAGGAGAAAAGGATTAGCTGTGGCCCAAGTTTAAGGAAAGCTTCAGTGAGGGTAGCCTTTGGATGTAGGGCAGCACACATCATTGGCTGCCAGCTCAATACCTGCCTCTTCTTGCTCGCTCTCTCTCTCTTTTTCCAGTTTTTATGGGACTATAGTTGATCTACAACGTTGTATTGGTCTCTGAAGTACTGTAAAGTGAATAACTTATACATATATATATATATATATATATATATACCTGGACTTCCCCGGTGGCTCAGACAATAAAGCATCTGCCTAAAATGCGGGAGACCCGGTTTCAATCCCTGGGTGGGGAAGATCCCCTGGAGAAGGAAGTGGCACCCCACTCCAGTACTCTTGCCTGGAAAACCCCATGGACGGAGGAGCCTGGTAGGCTACAGTCTACGGGGTCGCAAAGAGTTGGACACGACTGAGCTACTTCACTTTCACTTTTCATATATATATATATATATAACCACTCTGTTTAGATTCTTGACCTATATAGTGTATAGATCATTATAGATATTGAATAGAATTTCCTATGCTCTACAGTAGGCCCTTATTAGTTATCTATTTTTCCCTCTGGCTCCCTCTTAATAAAAGCCCCATCACACACACAAGGTCACAGCCATCTGCCCTTGGGAGACTCTGACCTATGCCTCATTCAGAGAAACAAAAACTCCCTTTCACTTGCTATTGTCCCTGCCTCAACTTGTTGGTTGAGGAAAGGCATGAGATCCAGTTTTGGCCAGTGAAGCACAGAAAATACCTGCTGGAGACAGTTTCAGGAGAAACTTACCACCACGGAAGAGATATAGTAAAAGCTGGTCCCTCTGCTTCCTTAGGTTGATGTCATGTGGATGTGATATCTGAAAGCAGATATCATCACCTTGTTTCTGAGCAGAACGGGAAGCTTCAAAGAACCTGAAGACATCATTAAACCCTTGAATCAACTCACCCTGAAGTCCATCCCGTGTGAGATAATACATTTCTGTTATTTGCAGCTAAAAGCTCCTTAATCATTTCAGAGAGATGAGGTACATTGGCCAGGACTCTTTAAGTTTCAGTTGATAGAAACTCATTTACAACGGACTTGAGCCAAAGAAGGGATGTGATACTGCTTTGCATGATAATATGAGATGGATCCCCATGTGGGTAGAGAAATCCAGGCAGATTACGTGGATTTAGAAAAATGACTTTCTTCTAATGGTCTAGAGCCGATA
Organism: Neotragus moschatus; assembly: GCA_006410615.1. NCBI lineage: Eukaryota > Metazoa > Chordata > Mammalia > Artiodactyla > Bovidae > Neotragus > Neotragus moschatus. The sequence continues at coordinate 56,774 of SJYA01001317.1, read as the reverse complement.
GTGACTTTGAGAATTATGATTTTTCTTTGGAAAATGATGTGTGTGTGTGTTCCAAGCATTACCATTTGGAGGACGATGTGAAGAATGAGTGGACATTTTTATCTCATACTAGTGGAGACACATGGCTGAGCACCATCCTCTGAGGGCCCAAGCCCACACCATGTTTTGCTGGGGCCCTACATGGGTATTCTAGACTCAGATTCTGGGAGAGATACTGTCCGAGGGCTATTGCCCTCGGCTATTGTGGATCTCCTTGATCCTGGGTTAGTGCCATCCAGTGTGATCAAGGCTGAGCTTTTCCTAGCCACAGAGGCTTCCCTGGTGGAGGACTGACAAAGTGCTTCCTCTCTCAGAGAAGGGAAAGGGAAGTGGTCTTCAAGGCAAGAAACACAAGGAGACCTCCTGTACAGGGTTGATACTCCTATGCTTTGGACTCTTGGAAGAATTCTATTTGAAGTTTTATGGATGCAATTCCATTGTTCTTCCTGACCTTCAATAGAGGCTGGTAGACATGTACTTTGTGGGTGGGTTGTGGGGTGTTGAGGATGGGCTGGGGGTAGCTAGATGGCTTTTTAACAGTTCCCATATGGTGAAGTCCTGCAGTGATAGGTGACCAGAGCAAAGCAAGTAGAAGCCCAGCAAGACATGAGAGTAGTGGGAAATTGAGACCCTCTGAGAGCCATTCCTCAGCCCCTAATAGGCCTCAAAATATTTCCCTTTTAGGCGTCAGGGTTAGGGTGGGGCTTGAGGGTAGGCACAAGATCTAAGAAGACCTGCCTCCCCACCCAGCAGCTCCTCTGCCCTTTTGCATTCTCCAAAGCCACTTCCCCCTTGGGATCTGAGCTGGGGCCCAGGGTCTCCACGAACTGGGATATCTATCTTCCACAAGGGGCAGCAATGCCTGTTACTTCCCTTATGCCAAGAGGTTTAGGGACTTATATAACTGTTGAGAAATAAAATTGATTAAATGATGAGCATTATATTTGGATCCACATCAAGTATGTTTCCAAAATTCCCTTGTGGATACCATCAAGCAAAGTCTGGCAGGTATCTTCCTCATCCAAAGGTTGCTAAAATTGCTTGGTTAGATATGGTACAAGAAACCATTTTCTTTGATGTTGTTGGGTTCCTCTCTAATCCTTGCCACTGAGGCCACCAGTTTGGAAGCTTTCTGGGTGCAAGAGGAGGGGGCTGCTCCTTGATCCTCTGCCTTAGCCTAGTATTCAAGGTTCTTTTTCATAAACTAGCCTTCTTAGACTTAGCTCCAGCTACTCCCCAGCAGGTGCTCTTTTTTGTTTTTTTAAAGCAAAGATGTTTTTATCCTTAAATCCAGAAAGCCATAGTTACCCTCCTCCCAGGGCTATTCTTTTAATTTATTCCCTTCCACATCCCAATTTTCCCTTTTTATGTCCAAAGTCTAACAGCTTTTAAAGCCCAATGGGAATACCGCCTGTACTACATACCCCTGCCAGAGCAGGGACTGAAGGCATCAGAGAGACCTCTGTTCAAACCTCAGCTCCACCACTGTTAACCGTGTGACTCCAGACAAGTGCTTCCTCTCCCTGAACTCCATTTTCCTTGTCTGAAAATTGGAGATATTTACCTCACAATCTAATATCCACCCAGCAGCCAGAAGGGTCCCATGAAAATATAAGTCAAGTAATGTCACCTCTCTGCTCAAAATCCCCCTATGGCTCTCATTCACTTGGAGTAAAAGCCAAGTCCTTGCACCAGCCCTCCATGCTTTGACTCCCATTTCTGAATCCCTGACTCCTACTTTCCCACCCCAGATTCCTCACAGAGCCTCCAACATGCCTGGCATTTTCCTGCCTTAAGAACTTTGCACCAGCTCTTCCCTCTGCCTGAAACACTCCTCCCCGTGAATGCTCTCGACCCTTTCTTCACTTCCTTCATGTATTTGCTCAGATGCCACTTTCAGGGTAAAGCCTTCTCTGATCAGCCTATTTAAACTTATAAACTCTCCCCTTCTTGACTTCCCTTCCAGTTGCCCTTATTTGCTTTATTTTTCCCATACACATGTCACCTTCTGCAACAATGCATAATTGTCTTATTTGTTATGTCTCCTCCTACTAGAAAGTAATCTTAAGGAGGACAGAGAGTTTTGTCTGTTGAGTTTTCTGATGTATCCTCCAGTGCCCAGAACACTGCCCTCATAGTATGGCACTCAATAAGTATTTGTAGAATGAATGAGCAAAAATGAGAGAGTGACTGATCTCTGATGGCCTTTGAGCCCCATGAGCCACTGAGAGCTGTCCCTGGTGCTGCCCTGGGCCAGCCTCTTCCTGCAGTTCTGTGCTGACCTTGATTTGTCTGGTCATTCTCAGCTCTTCTGGCCTCGTCTGTATTTACTTCCTCAGCTGCTGATCCAGCCAGTCAGAGGGCAGAAGAGGAAAATGCAAGACATAAAATGAAGGGTTTGAGACCCTATGAATTCAGCTCCTGAGGACCCTCAGGATCAAGTGCAAACTCCTTGGCATTTGCTCCAAGGCTCCTCCCTCCTTCCTCAGCCCATCTTGTACTGCTTTCTCCTGGTGCCTGCACTCCTGGTCTGTCTTTGTTCCTTGAACTATGTGTTCTGTTATATTCCTTGACCACCTGTGGCTCTGGGTTTCATGCTGTTCCCACTCCTCCTGATCTTGTCTGCCCAACTGTCAATCAGCCTTCAGATTTTTTTTTTTTGTTATAGCACAACTTTTATATTTCAAATGGACAAAAAAATTAGTATCATTTACAGTATCTTAAGATAAACTGCCTTTGAATGGGAGCTTTCTTTCCAGTACTTTGAGGTCTACAAGACGAATCTAGAAAATTTACTACTGTGGAAAATGAAGACTGCTTAGATTGAATGGGGGCAGGGGAGGGCCTGTGGCTTTTCTTTTTGATTAATTGCTGTAACACTGTCCTTCAGGCGGCTGAGGGAGTTTCATATTTCCTTTAGACATCGTTAGGCACCGAAGCTCTTGCAGGACAACTTTGATGCTATACGAATTCTGCCATTTTGCTAGCACTGATATTGCTCTTGGGTCCACCACTCCATTGGAACTATTAACTCCATTCATATTAATTTTTGTTACAAATCTTACAAAGGGGGGGGGTGCTTCTGGGTATTTAGGTCCACATTCTATTTTAAGGCTGTATATTCGGTTTTCATAAATTGCCCGAGCCCGTGGTGGCTGCCATCTTGCGTCGCTGTCGCTCAAAGGCCGGCCCCCCCAGCCTTCAGATTTTATGGCAAAGACTACTTTCTCCTGAAGGCCTCGTTTGATTCCCAGATAAGGTTTACATTCCCATGAGGCTCTGATCCCCTGCTTTGGCAGTGGTTGCTATGCTTGTTATTATTCATCACTGCCTTCCTTCCCAGTAGACTGTGAAACTGTGAGGGAAGGCTCCAGGTCGGTTTTACTCCCAGTGTATCTTCGGAGCTTAGCACAATGTCTGGGACATAGAAAGGGTTCAGTAAGCCATTGGTGAATGAAAGACTGAAGAGGAAGAAGGAAGCCATAGAGGGCAGTCAAGAAAACACAGGCTCTGGAATCCAGATGGCTTGGGTTCCAACCCCAGCTCTGTCACCCTCAGTCTGTGTGACCATGGGTAACTCACTACCCCTCTCTGAGCCTCCATTTCCCATCTCTAAAAATATAGCTAATTTATAACCATTTATAACCATTGTCATTATGGTTGTAGGAAGAATTACATATGATACTGGACAGACACTTGGCACTTTGAAGATGCTGAATTAAGTAGCCTTTACGTTAATGATGAAATTATGAAACAGTAGTAATCATCTTCAGTTTCTCTCTGCAGAGTACTTACAAGCTGATTGTTTTGTTTCACTTTTAGAATAGCTCTTGGAGGAAGGAAACTGAGATTAAGAGGTTAAGAGACTTGTTCAAGGTCACCCAGCATTGTGGGGTTAGAGACTAGACCAGGCAGCATGATTCTGGAGTCCCTCTTCTAGGACCCTGCCAGTTTCTGCTGTTTTTTTTTTTTTTGGCTACTTGGTCCCAAATCTTGCTAGATTATAAAGAGAGATATCATGCCCAGTTCACTACAGAATCCCTGTCCCCTCATGCAGAGTCTGACAGAGGGCAGGTAGTTGGTGAATATTTGTTGAATGAGGAAATACATGAGTTTATCCATGACTCTCTGCTCACCCTGGCCCTTCTGGCTGCTTAGTTCAGGCGGGACCCCTCTCACTACCTCCCACTGGATTCTTTTGGCAGGCACAAAGGCAGTGTGCCCTCAGAGGAAACATCCATGGGTGTCACTAGAGCATGTACCTGGCTCCACTGAGAGACAAGTCAAGTGTTCCCTGGAGCCCTGGCCACCTCTTTCCCAGCACCTGCTTGAGTATCCAGTCACCTGTGACAACTGGTCAGGGGCAGTGCTAGAGAAGGCATTGTGTGCAGCCAAGTGCCCTGGGGTCCCCATGCTTGGCTCTACCCAGGGACTCTGGGGTTGAATGCCATTCCTGAGCCTCATGGGCAGAAGTGAGGTAGCCAGGCCAGCCTCCTGGGAGACATCTCAGCCTTGGGTCCTTTGTGGTGAGGAAAACCCTGGGCATCAGTGTGGCAGAGTCCTTGCCTACAGAGGGGCAGAGTTTGTAGTGGAAAGTGCATTAGACTTGGAGCCTGAGCAGCTGGATGTAGTCTCAGTCCACAGATGACTGTGTGAGCTTGGACAGTCATTTAGTCTCTCACAAGCCTCCTTTTTCTCATCTGTGGAGGCACTCATGTATAGTGGTTACATAGTCTCACATATGAAGACTTGGATTATTTATACAGAGAGAGGACTCCATAAATGTTAGCCATTATCTGTAAGTGGGATGAAAGTTCCCATGTGGCCACTGTCATGGGAAATATTGGATATCACAGGAAAGATCAGATATCAAAGTCCCTGTAAAGGGCCCAGTCCTCTTGCTTGTAAATGGCAAAAGATAATCACAATTTACACTGTCCAAGCCTCAACTCTAGGAGCAAAAGATTAAGGTGATCTCTGCAGATTTATTGGCAGCAGCTTTTGTGTAGTGAATCATCCATTCATTTCTATCCATGCTGTAAAGGACTATAGAGGTGATGTAGCCCTAGGGCCACCCATTTTAATGATAATGATGATAATAATGAACATTCACTGAGCACTTATCTATGCTAAGGATTGTACTGGGTATCATATTTGCTCATTTAATTGTCGTATAATCCCTGTGAGGTGGACACCAACTTGATCCCTATTTCCAGGTGAGGAAGCTGAGGCACAAAAACATAAACAACTTGCTGTATGAGTCTCAACAGGAAAGAGAATCAACTGGATGGTTCAGACAGAGAGACTTCAATAAAAGGGCTACTTGCAAGGGACCAGTGGTGTTAAGGGAATAAATAAGAGATGCTGAGAGGTACAGAGGCTGGCCACCGTGGGAAGGGGCAAAGGGAGGACCTGGAGTTAATCATGCCCAGAGAGGGTTGAGGCTGTAGGGGAGGTCCCTTAGCAAGAGCAATCAATGGTCTTGGAGGGCTGCAGCCACTGCCGGACAGTAGGGGCCCAAGGTGTGGGGGGCGCATGATGGGAGTGTGCGTGGGCCCTCTCTCTTCTCAACCTCTGATCTCCTGCTAGTTTTCCTGTAGCCAAACCCACTTGGAAGACAACCAGTAAGAGATGCAGTCTATGCAGACCCCAGAGCAGGACAAAAAAACTGTAGAAATAGGATTAAGGGATAGGAAANCGCTAGCCGGCTACTTTGCTTCTCATCTTCAAGACTCTTGTCTCCTTTGCAAAACTTCTTGAACCACCACTGCACTGAATATTCATTTGCGGTTCCTGGGCCAAATGTGTTGTTGATGTTGCCAGTTATCGCCACTGACTGCTTTACAACCCATTTTGAACTCAAATAAAAAAAATCACTCGTATTTGTTTTTTGTCTAGCATTTCCACAGTGTAAAAAAATATATACAATAAACAGAAAGTAATACATCATTAGCAAAAAAGATAAAGTAAAAAATGTATGTTAAAATGACGTAACCACATTTATTTAAGAATGTAACCCAATATCAAATAGCTTAATTTCAACAATGCAAAAATCACAATTACTTTTGCACCAACCTAATAACTTCTTATTCTCGTATTGGAATTCTATATATTCCTAAGACCCAACTATAACCACAACCCTTCCTGGCATCCTTTCCTGTCCACATCAACCTAAAGGAGGTTAACCTTTGCCCTCTTGTTTACCTCAGCTCCTTTTTTTAGTGCTTTCATGATGCCTCGTACAAAACTGTCCAANCAACCTAATAACTTCTTATTCTCGTATTGGAATTCTATATATTCCTAAGACCCAACTATAACCACAACCCTTCCTGGCATCCTTTCCTGTCCACATCAACCTAAAGGAGGTTAACCTTTGCCCTCTTGTTTACCTCAGCTCCTTTTTTTAGTGCTTTCATGATGCCTCGTACAAAACTGTCCAATTCAGAAGCCATGATCCACATATGGTTATTTAAAATAATTAAAAGTACATTGGAACTTCCTTGTTGATCGAATATCTGAGACTCTGTGCTCCCAATGCAGGAGGACCCAGGTTCAATCTCTGCTCGGGGAACTAAATCCCACATGCCACAGCTACAGATGCTGTACGCACCAACAAAGATCAAGGATCGTGCCACTAAGACCCAAGCGCAGCCAAATAAATAAATAAATATACTTTTTTTAAAAGTAAGCTAGGACTTCCCTGGTGGCACTGTGCTGTGTTGTGCTTAATCACTTAGTTGTGCCCAACCCCATGGACTGTAACCTGTCAGGCCCCTCTGTCCATGGGGATTTTCCAGGCAAGAATATTGGAGTGGGTTGCCAAGCCCTTCTCCAGGGGGGATCTTCCCAACCCAGGGATCGAACCCAGATCTCCTGCATTGCAGGAGGATTCTTTGCCATCTTAGCTACACAGGGAAGCCCAAGAATACTGGAGTGGGTAGCCTATCCCTTCTCCAGGGGAACTTCCCAGCCTAGGAATCAAACCAGGGTCTCCTGCCTGGAAGCCAGATTCTTTTCCAGCTGAGCCACCCAGGTGGCACAGTAGATGAGAATTTGCCTGCCAATACAGGGGACATGGGTTTAATCCCTGATCCAGGAAGATTCCACGTGCCACAGAGCAGCTAAGCCTGTGCGTCACAACTACTGAGCCCATGCTGTAGAGCCCATGAGCAGCAACTACTGAGTCCTCTCGCCTAGAGTCCGTGCTTGGCAAGAGAACCTTCTCACTGCAACTAGAGAAAGCCTGCACACAGCAATGAGGACCCAGTGCAACTAAAAATAAAACAAATAAATTTTTAATTTAATTTTAAAAGATTAAGTAAGTTAAAAATTCAATTCAGTTGCCCTATCTACATTTCAGATGCTCAACAGCTGCATGTGACTAATGTCTACTTTATTAGACAATGCACATTGTAGAACATTTCCATCCTCATGGAAAGTTCTATTGCACAGCAATACACATCATTAGTTATAATGTTTCGTATAATTATATAATGTATATGTTTTGTTTTCTCAGCTAGACTATGAGCTCCATGAGAAGAGGGACCACACCTTGTCAAACTCTGTATCCCTTCCCACCAGCACATAGCATAATACTTTATACCTAATAAATATCCAACATATTTATTGATTGGGTCCTCAGGAAAGCATTGCCTTATTAGTAAGAGCAGCTGCAGCTGTTTAGTTGCTCAGTCATATTTGATTCTTTGCCACCTAATGAACCGTAGCCCTCCAGGCTCCTCTGTCCATGGAACTTCCCAGACAAGAATGCTGGAGCGGGTTGCTATTTTCTTTTCTAAGGGATCTTCCTGACCCAGGGATAGAACCCATGTCTTCTGCTTGGCAGGCAGATTCTTTACCGCCGAGCCATCAGGGAAGCCCTTAGAATCATCTGCTGCTGCTGATAAGTTGCTTCAGTCGTGTCCGACTCTGTGCGACCCCATGGACAGCAGCCCATCAGACCCCCCCCGTCCCTGGGATTCTCCAGGCAAGAACACTGGAGTGGGTTACCATTTCCTTCTCCAATGCATGAAAGTGAAAAGTGAAAGTCAAGTCGCTCAGTTGTGTCCAACTCTTTGCGACCCCCATGGACTGCAGCCTACCAGGCTCCTCCATCCATGGTATTCTCCAGGCAAGAGTACTGGAGTGGGGTGCCATTGCCTTCTCTGTAGAATCATCTAGGATTACTTAAATCTTTTTTGCTTTTTTTCTTCAGCCAAAATAAAGTTCAGTCCATCTTCCCAGAAAGAGGTACAGTGCCCTGAAGCATAACAGATAAGAAACTCTTATCTACCCAGGCATGGTCAGCAGGAAGAAAGAGCAAAGGAAGAGACTGGCTACAGTGTACTATGGCTGCCATGGATATCAAACTCCAGGGCTTTGACCCTCTCAAAAGAACTCTCTCTGAATGCCTAGCTCCTTGACTTCTACCTCCTGTGAAGTTGTCTCCAATTTGCAATATTTCTGTGCTGCCAAGGCCACCACAGTGTTCAGCAATCAGTAGGGCAAGCCAGAGGTGTGTTGAATAAAATCAGATTGAAAGTTCCCTAAATAGTTCTCAGAACAATACCAAATACGCAAGGTGCAGGATGACAAAGGGCTCTCAGCTAGTCAACCTGGACCTCCAGTAGAGCATACCTCCAACAGCCTGACCTTCCCCAGTTCTCAGGTACTGACCTGATCTCAATCAGGCCGGCTTCTGGACTCAGTTACTAAAACCAGAAAAGTGTTAGTCACTCGTGTCCAACTCTTTGGGACCCCATGGACTGTAGTCCAGCAGGCTCCTCTGTCCATGGAATTCTTCAGGCAAGAATACCAGAGTGGGTAGCCATTCCCTTCTCCAGGGAATCTTCCTGATTCAGGGATCGAACTCAGGTCTCCTGCATTGCAGGCAGATTCTTCACCATCTGTGCCATCAGGGAAGCTTTAATCTATCCCAGAAATCCATTAACAAGTTAAGAGATGAACTACACTTGATTATATTCAGTCCAATATTTTCTTCTCTAACAGCTTCTATTGTTTTCTAATTGTTTTAAGCATAAAACTTGTACCCTTGAGAGCAGAGACCTCATTGCCATCACTGTCCGCCACATTTTTTGAGGTGATTAAATGAAGGCAATATTTGTGAAAGTGCCTGCCATGGAGGAGACCTCAAAAATGTCAACTCTCTCTGGAAGTTTCCCTCTCTAGCATCTAGCCCAGAGGTACACCTCCTTTCCCCATTCCTCTAAGTCATACCCATTCTAATGATGCAATTTAAAGTCCCTTTTCTCTCCAGGAAGTCCCTCTTGACCATCCAGTGGGAAATGATCTCTCTCTTCTGAGCTTCCATTATTAACAGCACTGAGCCCTTCACAATTCTGTTGGCCTGGGTTTTTCGTTAGTTTCCCTTCCATGTATACTTCTTGAGGATTGTAAAACTTCTTTGCATCTCCAAGGCTTCGCCTGTAAAGGATTTTCTATAAATACCTAGTGTTTGACTTGTTTGTAAAATCAGTAACTATATTTTAACAAATGGTCGATTATACTTAACACAGGTATTGCTCATCTTTCTCCATAAAAGAATGTATGCAGGACAAAGGTGTTTAATGTGTCCTTCAAAAAATATTCAAATCTCTCAAAGTACTTTCGACAGTGGCTAAGATGTTTTAAAGTGAAAGTTTCTCAGTCATTCCAACTCTTTGCGACTCCACGGACTACAGTCCGTGGAATTCTCCAGCCAGAATACTGGAGTAGGTAGCCTTTCCCTTCTCCAGGAACTCTTCCCAACCCAGGAATTAAACCCAGGTTTCCCGCGTTGCAGGTAGATTCTTTACCAGCTGAGCCACAAGGGAAGCCCAAGATGGTTTAATTGCTGAGTAAATGTACAGTGAATGAAGTTTCTAGATCTACAGAAAAGCAAGTCATGGTCTTCTGGTCACTTACGCTCTAATATGTATATGACAGTGTCGGGCTTTTATCAACTACAACACTGGTTGACAAATCTCAACAAAGGCTTATCTTATGGAATATGTCCCAGTGCTGCTGCCACGGCACCAACTATGGGCATAGCAGAATAACCTTCTGCACAGGATCAGTCGAGTTTCAGCTGATTCTCTTATAGAGCAAAAAATATCTTTTTAGGTTCATTAGCCAGTGCCCCATAAATTAGACATATAAAAGATTAACAAGAGAAAAACAAACAGAAGTTTATTAACATGTTTATTGTACATACACATGGGTGTACTCGGATATGGTAACTCAGAGTTGAGTAACTCACACAGTGTTGGCATTTTAACAAAATAATAAACTTTTAGAGAAGTTTCAAGAGGAAGGGAAAGGACTTTGAGTTTCCACCAGTGGCAAATTGTGGAAAGGTATATATATGGGGGGTATATATAGGTGGTATATATATATATAATATATTATATATAGCAAGAAAAGTGCTAATTAGCAATGTTTGTTATTTAGACTCCTGTGGTGCCATGTCTGGGCTGATAAGGGTCTAGAATTGTCTCTGATGATTAACTTCTATCATTCCAGGTAGAGAGGAGAGAGTGGTACAGCTTCACAAATTTATGTTCTGATTTTAGGTAACTATGAGAGGGTAAAAAAGTTTGTTTGTTTGTTTTTTTAATCTGCTTATTTTCTATTGCTTTCAGCTCAGAATAATCCTTATGCCAAGTGGCATATTTTGGGATGCCATATTCTGTTCCCAGTCATTCTTCAATTAGCCAAGCCACATGGCATTATTATGTGCAAGGAACTCATTTTTATAACTCACTTTTCAAACAATGGCACCCTGAGTGGACAACTTCTGTTTCCTCTAATGGCAATATTGCATAAGTAGCTGAACAAATAAAAATGATGATCCAGCAGATAAGCAGCTGTTAAGACACTGTGAGGTCACCATCAGCACTTCAGGCGAAGTCCTGTGTGATTGCATGATGGTTTCTGGAATCAGGTTAGAGAGGAAGGATGAGAAAGCAGAGTTACCTTCTCTGGGTCACTTTGCCACAGGACTCTTAGCCAGGAAGTTTCATCAATAAGAGCTGCCTTTGCCCTCTTGGTCTCTTGTCTATTCTTTGATCCACTCATTTAATCAACAATTGCATGTTAAGCACCTATTTTTTAAACTTTTATTTTGTATTAGGTTATTATTGTTGTTCAGTTGCTAAGTTGTGTCCAGCTCTTTGTGACTCCATGGACTGCAGCATGCCAGGCCTCCCTGTCCCACACTATTTCCCGGAGTTTGCCCAAGTTTATGTCTATTGAGTTGGTGATGCTATCCAACCATCTCATCCTCTGCCGCCCTCTTTTCCTTCTGCCTTCAGTCTTTACCAGCATCAGAGTCTTTACCAACGACTCAACTCACATCAGGTGGCCAAAGTATTGGAGTTTCAACATCAGCATCAGTCCTTCCAATGAATATTCAGGGTTAATTTCCTTTAGGAAATTAACTAGTTTGATCTCCTTGCTGTCTAAGGGACTCTCATGAATCTTCTCCATCAGCTATATTGGGGCATAGCCAATTAGTAAACAATGTTGTGATTGTTTCAGGTGAACAGCGAAGGGACTCAGTCATACAAATACATGTATCCATCCTCTCCCAAACCCCCATCCCATCCAGGCTGCCACATAACATTGAGCACAGAGTTCCATGTGCTATACAGAAGGTCCTTGTTGGTTATCCACTTTAAATATAGCAGTGTGTACTTAAATATCTATTCTGCTCTGACACAGAGATAAATCAAAGAATAAAACTAACCAGGTCTAGGCCCTTATAAAGAATGTAAATTCTCATGAGAGATCTATAAGTCAATGACTGTATTTCCTCAAAGCTAAGGCATCATTGATTCACATCATGGATTTAATAGCAGATTTTCATGGGGAAAAAAAGTGCTAAATATGTACAGTGATTGGATGTTAGCATCAAAAATACCTCCCTGCAAACATCACCAAGGCAACGAGTTGCTATGACAAAACTCAGTTTATTTCTTACTAAAGTAAAGGAGGACACTATCTAGATAGACTTTGTAGCATCTCAAAGAGGAGTAAGGGCAAATTGGGCTATCTATCCCATGGCTGGAAGAGTCTGGTAGGCCGCAGTCCATGGGGTCGCTAAGAGTCGGACATGACTGAGCGACTTCACTTTCACTTTTCATTTCATGCCTGGAGTAGGAAATGGCAACCCACTCCAGTGTTCTTGCCTGGAGAATCCCAGGGATGGGGGAGCCTGGTGGGCTGCCGTCTGTGGAGTCGCACAGAGTTGGACATGACTGAAGCAACTTAGCAGCAGCAGCAGCATTGAGTTTTAAAAGTCTTGTCAAGGTGGGTCTTTCACTGAGGGGCAAGGGAAGTCATGGTTAGCACTGGATAAGGATCATGATAAAATAGTCTGGATTGGTAGATACAGAAATTGAGGCAATAGGACTTTCCTGGTGGTCCAGTGGTAAAGAGTCCACCTGCCAATGCAGGGCACAGGGGTTCGATCCCTGGTCTCGGAGGATTCCACGTGCCGTGGAGCAACTGAGCCCTTGTACCACTACTACTGAACCCACGCTCTGGTGCCTGGGAACCAAAATTACTGAGTCTAGGTACCTAGAGCCCATGCTCCATAAGAGAAGCAATAGAAACTGACACACCACAACTAGAGAGTAGCCTCTGCTCACTGCAACTAGAGAAAATCCATGTGAAGCAACAAAGACCCAGCACAGCCCCAAATAACCAAATAAATAAAGAAACTGAGGCAATGGGCTCCAAGAGTCTTGGAGTATACATTGTCATTTGAGGCTTTATTTCAAAGAACTTATGATGGGTCTTTCAAAAAGGCCGTGGACTCAACAATAAATTTCTTTGTAACTTTTATCTTCTTGGTCAAAAAGTTTCCTAGACTAGTAAAATTATGTTGATGACAGCAGTAGAATAGTACATTCATGTTAATGTATAGAGTAAACCATGTAGATGGCCTTTTAAACATGTGAAAAATGTGCATCTTCAGAGAAATAAAGTGGTTACACAAATAATTATAAATTAATTATATAATTATAATTGCAAAACATGCTGGACAAACATAGGGTGCTAGGGGAACATGTGACTGAGGCTCCTCATTTACTCTGCAGAGGTCAGCAAAAGCATCTTTGAGGAACTTGTGTTTGAACTGATGCAAAATGATGAGTTTGGCTACAAGAAGAAATGGAGAGGCAGGGGTGGGAGGCTAAGATAGCAGGTGCAAAGATCCAATGGCAGGATCTTTGTATTTAAGGACTTGTTGAGAGATCAGCAGGGCTGGAGCACAAGGTTAAGAGGACGTTGGCACATAGTAAGCTAACTGGTTGGGAGGGGTGGGGTGGGGAGGAGCTGGCTGCTCACTGCTATATTTCAGAGTGATTTCTTTTTTCTTAAAGAAAAAACATTTTATGCCTTTAGATCCAAAGACAGCATCCCCAGAACCTCAATCTAACATTCTCAAAGCTTTAAAAGGGATAATGAAGGTGCCTTCATGCTAGCTTACTAGAACATCAGATTAAAATTGTTGCCCAACAATAGCAAAACCAGTTCTAGAACATCCTCCTACATGAACTCAAACTTGTGATCAAACAGGTTGTCTTGATACTGGTCTGGAGATCAGGCCATGCCCAGGAAGGCAGATAAATTTAAATTAAGGAAGAAGAGTAATTCCCGAGTGCTTGATTTGTAAATGAGCTAAGATCAACATTTCTTTTTTATGGAGAAGGAAATGGCAACCCACTCCAGTATTCTTGCCTGGAGAATCCCATAGATAGAGGAGCCTGGCAGGCTACAGTCCATGGGGTCACAAGAGTTGGACACGACTTAGTGCATTGTCTCACCCCAGAGATCCTGCAACATATACCACAAAAACCAAACATCCCCCAATGACCTTGGCCCCACTGTTCCAATCACTTCTAGGTGGGAATTCAGGCACATGTCCACAGAGGTCACAGACAACACACATATGGTTCTGTTATGTCCCATATATTACCCTTTCATGTCCCAAGGAAGACATTTTCTCTTAGAGATTTTCATTTAGTGTATCTTTAAAAAATCTTGTGTTAAACTTGCCTCCATCTTTTTCTTGGGTAAGGACAACCCAGAAATGGCCCTTTTGTGTCTGTGATGTTGCCATTCACAGCTTTTCTTGATAGGCCTAGTACAGTCTTGAGAACAGGNCTCTTAGAGATTTTCATTTAGTGTATCTTTAAAAAATCTTGTGTTAAACTTGCCTCCATCTTTTTCTTGGGTAAGGACAACCCAGAAATGGCCCTTTTGTATCTGTGATGTTGCCATTCACAGCTTTTCTTGATAGGCCTAGTACAATCTTGAGAACAGGGTTGCTGCATGCTAAATGTCAGACGGTAGCTCTTAGCTTTGCCTGTCTTAGGTAGTTATGCTGTGCATTTTTTTATTGGTGTACCATGTTTGATTTGTCCCTAATACCTTTGAAGTTTTTCTGAGAAATGAAGTAATGCAACATGAACTTATTAAAATACATTTTAAGCCTTTAAAAAAAAAACAACATTTCTTTTTAAAAAAATCCAGGATTAAGACCTTTACAGTGGTTTTTGCCTTATATCCAATTATCCATTAATTCAGTATNAAGTTTTTCTGAGAAATGAAATAATGCAACATGAACTTATTAAAATACATTTTAAGCCTTTAAAAAAAAATGGTATAGGGGAGTGCTCTGGTACTGTTTGCCACTGCATAGAAGTGATGAGTCCAAACTAAAATTTCCCAAACAAGAACCAGAGGATGCTAGCCCCGCCTGGCTGGGAGCTGCAGGGAAGGCTGGCTGTTCAGTTTACCTTATTCATGGTATGGGCATTCTGCTTAGCAAGCACCATGTCCATGGAGTCATTCAGCTTTGTAAACTGGAAGTTGCTCGGATGCTGGCGGTATTTCTGGTCACTGGCATATTCAGTTGCTTTCTTGGCCTTTTCCACTTCTAGAGAACCAGCTGGACTCCAGCCCAGCCCTTTGTACCATTCATTGTAGTCCTGCTTATATTCATTCTATAAACAGAGGAAGCACATTTACTTTATCAATTCAGACACAAGAATGTGGCATAGGAGCCTGTAATCTCCCTTCTCATGCTAGAAAGGCAGTCATCACTCAGAAAGATCACTTACATCACTCTGTAAGCGATTCATATTCTTGGACAGCTGGATGTTCATGGCATCAGGGAGGAGAATATACTTGTGAATCAGGTGCTTGTAGTTGGTATTGGTGATATTGGCTTGGGCATCCTTGGCAGCCGTGACACTGAGCATGTCAGCAGGGGTGTGGTAGCTGGTCTTGGTCTTCTCATAGTTTTTCTTGTACTCTCGGTCAGATTGCATTTTGGCCACTTGCATGGAATGAACTAATTTGGGATCATCCTCAAGACTGCGGAAACCAACCATCTTCCCCCTCTCCTTTTCATAATTGTGTTTGTATTTATACTGTGAAGAAAATTTGAACATTTATTCAGAGCAATTCCCTTGACCAGATATCATTCTAGTGTCAATGTTCTGTATTTCATAAAAAATGATACTTGTATAAAATTCTGCAGTTCAGAGAATACGTTTTTCACATTTATTTATGTAACCTGATACAACTATATATTGTGAGGTAGACGCAAAGTTATGCTTACTGCCCCCATTTTATAGATGCGTAAACTGAGACCTAGAGGGATGAGTGACTTGCTAAGGTCCCTAAGGATTAGAACCTTGATCTTGTGATGATATACCACACTGATTTCTGCTCTTATGCTGTTGTTAAAAGGGACCTGTAGTAGGGAATAAGGGTAAAGCAAAGAAGAAAAGAAAAATAGCAGACTGCTCCGAGCAGTTTAATGTTGCCCCAAGAAATCATCCAGCCAGTCTTATACTGATAATAGGCTTAGTTATGAGACACACAGTATACTTTCAGGGTAGCTTTATATTTGTGGAGTTCTTTTTCAGATTCTCCATACTGGTGTAATGGGGGAGTTATTTATCACCAACTTCCCTCTATAGTGGGGAGATCCTGATACATGGAAAGCTTCATATTCAGCCTGTCTCTTGTGGGTTCAGGTGTGCAAGTTAGGGTTAAGATCTGGGAGAGCCAAATGACTCCAGCACAATAGAGGGAGGCGCTCTGGGGATGATGCAGGAGTAGGGTAGGGATGGAGGGGAAGAAAAGATGAAGAACAGAGCAGGTGGAGGAAAGAGAAAGTACGCCTGGGGGTGGCTAAGGAAAGAGTGCTCTGAGTGCACTCCGCCCACTTTCCCCAAACCATTCATGTTCGCTGTGAGTGGACTTCTTATTGAAACAAATGAAAGAAGTGAGTCTCACTGAGATGATGTGTTATGCAATGGTAGGGAGGCACACCAGCTCTCTGGGGTCGGGGCGGGGGGAGCCCCAATTTATAATATTTGCCAATTTCTCTGGTGTAAACACTCCCATCATAGCTGTATCAAGCTGTCAATAGTTTAACAATGGGTTTGCAAAATTCCTCACTATTTAATAATCACCTTTCATGAGAACAAAAGATCAGCACCCCCAGCGCAGCCCTTTCTGAGATATCCTGTTAGGAAGACAGTCTAAGAGGCAGTAGGCAAGGACAACACGAGTCTTCACTGAAGACTTAGTGAATGGCTTTGGATTTCTACAGGCCACGGTCTCAGTGAGGGAGACCAAAGTAAATTCACCCAGATCTCATGAGTCAGGGAGCTGACATCTAAGTGGTCATAATGTGACTGGCATTCTATTTTTTTGAAATTATCCAAGAAAACATGAGAGCAAGGTTAAGACATGTTCATAGAACACAATGGGGCTACTGTTAGCAGGCATGCTTTTTTTTTTTTTTTCTCATGTTTTACTCATTCAGTGTTTTTAGAACTCAGCCCTTATTATTTTGGTAGGATAGAAACCCCCAGTCAGGTGACTGCTTTCCTTTAGACTTACATCACTTGCAATATCTCTCGAGGCCTTGGCAGCTTTGATAGGAATTGCATCAGTTCTGAGATCATAGCCTTTCTTTTTAGCCTCTTCCAAAGAAAGTTTGTAGAGTTTCTGGAAAGAGAAGCAAAGGAAACAGTTTTCTTCTAAATAGGAAAATCTTAATTTTTTGTCAAAGACTAAACTGGCATTGAAGTTAGAAATGTGAAAGCCCAGTATATTCTTATTGATGCATTTTGTCAAATAAGAGTCAAGAGAAGAAAACAAAATAACTGTATTCTTACATCAAAATACTTTCACTGTTTTGCAATGGACATTTTTATGTATATAATTGTATGGATTCTACAATCCAAAAAGAAGTCAACTATCCCAAATCCCTATGTAATTCAAACAAACAAAAGAAAAAACATCTGGTAGGATTTGAGGGTTTCCTAGCAACTGGTTAGGATGAGAAAGGAAGTGAAATAAAACCCCTATGCAGTTTCTAACAGTACGTGTTACACATTCCTTATGGGGCTTGACCTAAATTCAAAATGTTCTTCCCTCTCCATTTAACTTTTCCCAATACTCCCTCTTTAGAAACATTCCAAAAGCTTGGTAGAAGGACTCTCTAAGAAAGTCCTGGGATTCACTCTTTCTCTCTTATCCTAGGCTCTAAAGCCATTCTCTTTAATTTTCCTAGTTTGATAAAAAGTAACTACCCCTAGAACAAAATCCAACTCCCTTGTAATTCCTCACTGCTGGACCCAAGGCCCATCAGTAGGCCTATTCCTATTCTTATCAAAGCAAGAGGAGAAAGAGAAAGATGCCCACTCATTTTCAAAACATTCACTCTCAAAATTGAAACATTAATCTGTTACTTTGTTTTTACTAGTTCAAATGGGTAGGAAAGAAAGATGACAACAGGGGAGAATCTTACTTACATCACTCATATTAATTGCATTTGCCTTTGCCAGAATAATCTGGGGGATATCAGGCATGATATGGACTTTGGTCTTGTCAGCCTCCCATGCTTGTTTGTAGAGGTGCTGGAAAGTTAAAAAAAAAAAAAAAAAAAAAGAAGAAGAAGAAAGAAAAAGAAATCAATAGAAGTTAATATTCAAAATTTTTTAAGTCATTTAGTACGTACATATTGAAAGTGAAAGTGACAGCCGCTCAGTTGTGTCCGACTCTTTGTGACCCCATAGACTATACAGTCCATGGAATTCTCTAGGCCAGAACACTGAAATGGGTAGCCTTTCCCTTCTCCAGGGGATCTTCCCAACTCATTGACCAAACCAACCAAGGGACTCACATTGCATGAGATTCTTTACTAACTAAGCCACAAGGGAAGCCCAAGAATACTGGAGTGGGTAGCCTATTCCTTCTCCAGAGGATCTTCCTGACCCAGGAATCAAACGAGGGTCTCCTGCATAGCAGGCAGATTCTTTACCAACTGAGCTATCAGGGAAGCCCCATATATACATATTATTTTAAACAAATATCAATATTTTATGTATTTTTGTTAGCTCATTCTTATTGTTTAAAAGTTTAGAAGAAAAATGTACTCAAACAATATAGTGGAGAGGATGTAAAATGGAAAGTAAAATGTCCTGTCTTCCTATTTTACAGCCGGTATATAGCATTTCTATCTTAGAATTTTCTAGGCATATTAAAGTCCACATATAGTCCTTTTGAAGTATAAATGAAGTCATATATATTATTCTACATCTTGCGTTTTTACTTAATATTATAGGATAGACATCTTTTAGCTTTCTCAAAATAATTAACTTCATTCATTTAAAGAGCTACGTGGTATTCCATGAAGAGGTATCATACCTAATTGATTTAACCAGTTCTCCATTGATAGACATTTAAGTTGTTGTTTTCATTTTCTTCTATAGTAAGCAATGATGCCATAATCTTTGCAGTGATCTGGAGATGCACCACCCAGATACCCATTCAAAGAAGGACTTGGTGCCCCAACTGTTTGCAGACAGCCTCCAAATTGTCACCTGCTTCAGGGTTTTGCTGCCTCACTCAAGAGCATATCTCCCTGGTGGCCACATTCAGGGATCTTCAGAGTCAAGGTACAAAGTCCTGGCCATTTTACCCAGCACAGGACACTCCTAACAGGCTGTGTCCACTCAAGAGCCCTCTGTGGCACTGACCTAGTCTTTGTAAGGCCAGCATCCCAGTTGGACCCCCCTTGCCATGTCTGCCTCCNATATCTCCCTGGTGGCCACATTCAGGGATCTTCAGAGTCAAGGTACAAAGTCCTGGCCATTTTACCCAGCACAGGACACTCCTAACAGGCTGTGTCCACTCAAGAGCCCTCTGTGGCACTGACCTAGTCTTTGTAAGGCCAGCATCCCAGTTGGACCCCCCTTGCCATGTCTGCCTCCCATGGATACTGATCCCCAAAAAACTCCCTGTACTCCAAATTCCACCTCAGTATCTCCTTTTGGAGACCCTAACCTGCAACAAATATTAACAGGTATATGTATATATCTTTGCACTTACGTGAGGCCTTCTGAAGGGTATTGGGTGGATGCATTTTAATTAACACTAGCAAAACTAGTCTACATTAACTTTCTTTCCAATACTGTATATCACACAAGTTTTTAATTTTTGGAAGTCTTGCAGGTGAAAAATGCTATCTCTTTGTTTCAGCCAGGTTTGATTTAAAAAATAAAAACAAATCGTCTAGAGTTTTCTTCTAGATCAGGGGTTGATAAATGTCAAGAGTCAGATAGTAAATAATGTTAGGTTTTNGTTTTTAATTTTTGGAAGTCTTGCAGGTGAAAAATGCTATCTCTTTGTTTCAGCCAGGTTTGATTTAAAAAATAAAAACAAATCGTCTAGAGTTTTCTTCTAGATCAGGGGTTGATAAATGTCAAGAGTCAGATAGTAAATAATGTTAGGTTTTGTGAGTCACAGAATCTCTGCTATTAACTGCTCAGTTCTGCTACTGCAGTGCAAAAGTGGCCACAGACAATATGCAAATGAAGAGCTGTGGCTGTGTTACAATGAAACTTTACTTAAGAAAGCAGTAATTTTCTGATCTCTGTTCAAGACCAGCATAACCAATCAGAACTATGCAGTGATGAAAATGTTCTGTGTCAACCAACATGACAGCTCCTAGCCACACAGGGCTATCAATCACTTGAAATGTAACTAATGTAAATGAAGAACTGAATTATTATTTAATTTTAATTGACTTAGATTTGTCATCACATGTGGCTAGTGACTATAGTATTAGTGCAATTCTAGTGGAAAGAGCAATACTTATTCCTCAGAGTCCTGGCTCTAGTCTAGACCAGGTGATTCACCTGCTGTGTGTCTCTAAGGGAGGTGCCTTGCCTCTCTGGGCCACACTTTCCTCAACCCTGCAACAAAGGGATTCAACCCGATGATCACCAAGATACTTCTTAGTGCTAGCATTTGCTATTTCTATGATTCTCATCTTGGCATCAGTAGTCTAAAGTGATAATCATTAACATTGGAAAAATGAAAAAGTGTTTAAAAAATAAATGTATGTTTGTGATAGTTTAAATTCTATATCTTAAAAGGGACACTGAGATTTGTGCCTTATGTTGACAAGTCCCTTTCAAAGAGGCTGATCTTCTTGACAAATTTCTCTCTCAGAAAATTCCAGAGGATTTACTCAGAGACTTAGCATTATACAGCTCTTTCTACATCACTTTCTGCAACTGTATCATGTTAGGTCCAAATTATTTTTCCCCATTTGGTTAATCAATGGCATTTCTAGTTGTGATCTGCACANTCTCCCAAATCTTCCCACCCTCTCCCTCTCCCTCAAAGTCCAAAAGTCCATTCTATACATCTGTGTCTCGCATACAGGGTTATCATTACCAGGCAGGCAGATTCTTTACCAACTGAGCTATCAGGGAAGTCCCATAGATACATATTATTTTACACAAATATCAATATTTTATGTATTTTTGTTAGCTCACTTTTATTTTTTAAAAGTTTAAAAGAAAAATGTGCTCAAACAAGATAGTGGAGAGGATGTAAAATGGAAAGTAAAATGTCCTGTCTTCCTATTTTACAGCCTGGATATAGCATTTCCATCTTAGAATTTTCTAGGCATATTAAAGTCCACATATAGTCCTTTTGAAGTATAAATGACGTCCTATATATTATTCTACATCTTGCTTTTTTATTTAATATTATAGGATAGACATCTTTTAGCCTTCTCAAAATAATTAACTTCATTCATTTAAAGAGCTACATGGTACTCTATGAAGAGGTATCACCTAATTGATTTAACCAGTTCTCCATTGATAGATATTTAAGTTGTTGTTTTCATTTTCTTCTATAGTAAGCAATGATGCCATAATCTTTGCAGTGATCTGGAGATGCACCACACAGATACCCATTCACAGAAGGACTTGGTGCCCCAACTGTTTGCAGACAGCCTCCAAATTGTCACCTGCTTCAGGGTTTTGCTGCCTCACTCAAGAGCACATCTCCCTGGTGGCCACATTCAGGGATCTTCAGAGTCAAGGTACAAAGTCCTGGCCATTTTACCCAGCGCAGGACACTCCTGACAGGCTGTGTCCACTCAAGAGCCCTCTGTGGCACTGACCTAGGCTTTGTAAGGCCAGCATCCCAGTTGGACCCCCCTTGCCATGTCTGCCTCCCATGGATACTGATCCNACATCTCCCTGGTGGCCACATTCAGGGATCTTCAGAGTCAAGGTACAAAGTCCTGGCCATTTTACCCAGCGCAGGACACTCCTGACAGGCTGTGTCCACTCAAGAGCCCTCTGTGGCACTGACCTAGGCTTTGTAAGGCCAGCATCCCAGTTGGACCCCCCTTGCCATGTCTGCCTCCCATGGATACTGATCCCAAAAAAACTCCCTGTACTCCAAATTCCACTTCAGTATCTCCTTTTGGAGACCCTAACCTGCAACAAATATTAACAGGTATACGTATATATCTTTGTACTCACGTGAGGCCTTCTGAAGGGTATTGGGTGGATGAATTTTAATTAACACTAGCAAAACTAGTTTACATTAACTTTCTTTCGAATACTGTATATCACACAAGTTTTTAATTTTTGGAAGTCTTGCAGGTGAAAAATGCTATCTCTTTGTTTTAGCCAGGTTTGATTTAAAAAATAAAAACAAATCTTCTAGAGTTTTCTTCTAGATCAGGGGTTGATAAATGTCAAGAGTCAGATAGTAAATAATGTTAGGTTTTNGACAATATCTGTCATGTTTATTATCATATTCATCATAGCACATGCTGGCTGGTGTGCACACGCATGCACATGTGTGTATGGGTATACAATCCAATAGGTATTTGCATGAACAAACGAATGAATAACTTTGGAACAAAACTAACAAACAAGAGGAAGATATTTCACAGGATATTATGGAAGATGATAATGCATTAGTTTTACTTAAGGTTTGACTGAATTGTATATGGCATTTTAGCCATAAATCATAAGAGACAACTATGGACATATCACTAGACAGCTTCAAATCCCAATTTTGTCACTTCCTAGCTGTGTGGCTTTAAGGTACCTCTGAGCCTGCAGTGTTCTAGATGCAAAATAGAAAATAACATTTAGCTCTGGGCTTGGCTGTGAGCAGTAATATACGTGATGCTTTAACATAGTACCTGGAGCATCTTACATGTATGATAAAGACAGGACCTTTGAGAGGTAGTGGTTTGTGTGTTAGAGTTCAAACTAACTGGGTTTGAACTGGGTTCAAATCCTGATTCTATTATTTATTAGCTGTATTACTTTACACAAATTACTTAACCTCTTGTGTCACATTTTTTCTTGCATACAAAATGGGGATGGTAATTTTATTGA
The DNA here is from genome assembly GCA_006410615.1 of Neotragus moschatus. NCBI lineage: Eukaryota > Metazoa > Chordata > Mammalia > Artiodactyla > Bovidae > Neotragus > Neotragus moschatus. The sequence goes on along the minus strand of SJYA01001317.1, from coordinate 33,984 downwards.
TAATATACCTACCTTTTATGGTCACTGTGAGATTTACATATAATTATTATAGGTAAAATTCTTAGAGTGGTGTTTTATGTGTATGTGTAGATGTGTGTGTATACACACACACATATATTAGGCATACTACAGGTGTTGTTATTCTTTGGTAGAGTATGTTTACCCTTTGAGGGTACAGTTATTTTCAGAAGCAACCATTTAAGTGATAAAACTGAGAAAGAGAATTTTGGGTGAAAATTTCTTTAGCCCTAAGTGTTAGGAGCCAGGAAGTCAAGCATGACTTGGACACTGTTTTGACTCTTGATGGGCCTCTGGCCAGGCTGAGGAGACAGACACACATATCAGCATTTCAAGAAAGGCCAGCCAGGTCCTTGGAGCAGGAGGCAGGAAGCTTAAATTCTAGTTCCAGCTGTGTTTTGAATTNTTAGGAGCCAGGAAGTCAAGCATGACTTGGACACTGTTTTGACTCTTGATGGGCCTCTGGCCAGGCTGAGGAGACAGACACACATATCAGCATTTCAAGAAAGGCCAGCCAGGTCCTTGGAGCAGGAGGCAGGAAGCTTAAATTCTAGTTCCAGCTGTGTTTTGAATTTGCTGTGTGGCCCTGGACATGTGCCTTTCCCTCTCTGGGCCTTTATGTTGGAGAAATTAAGTTTGGTGTGATCTGCAGAGCTGTACTGCTTTGTTGGTCCTTGGAACTTATGATTTTTATTCCTTAAGTTGCTGCTGCTTCCAACAGTTTCCATCTCTCGAAGCCTGTGCGGCCTCTGCAGGAAGGTGTGTGAATTCCACCTGCTGAGAGAATTCCAAACTGCCAGCCTCACCTGCTTGCCTTGAGTAAAGGCCTTTCTTGGGAGTCATAGACCTGTTCCCTCCCCTCACTGGCCGTGACAAGGGAGAGCCCCAGCCAGTGTCTGGTCTTAGAACCCTATGTGTACAGTACAGAGGCTGTGCCCAGAGGTCTGCAGGGCTCCTTCCTCCACCTGGTGCTCTCAGATTGTTAGGATGGTAAGAGCTGCTGTCTTCTAGTGCAACATTTCCCAAGTTGAGTTTGTATTCTATGGGATATGAATAGGATTCAGTAACATAAAAGGTGATGGTGAGGTTCCAGCCTCAAACAGGGAGCAGAATATTTTGTTAAATTTAAATAAGGATCCTCAGGTCTTAATTGCATCTGGAATTTCCTCAAGGAACAGTACAGCAGATAAGACAAAGGTAGTCTCACAGAATAAGAGCACAGAATGAGTTTTGGAACCTGGTTCTTCTCTTTCTAGCTTTGTGACCATGGGGAAGCTCACTAGCCCTTCCGAGCTGCAGTTTCCTCATTTGTGGTTCAGAGGAAATAAAGTGGAGCCTACCTTTCAGGATTGTTGTGAGGGCAGAATGCAGCATTGTGTGCAAAAGACTGCACAGGGCCTGAGACGCGAACACTCAGTACACCGTTCCTGTTGTCTCATTCAGGGGGCTCTTTTGCGGAGACATAGTTCCGAGCGTCTCTCAGGATGCTGGTGTCCCGTGAACACAGTGTGGCGAAGGCTGACTGATCTGCTTGTTTTGTGCTGTGCTGCTCTGTCACCCTGGTGTGGGAGGACTCCTGTCAACATCTGCCCTACCTCTTCATCCAGCTGCACTGATCACAAGATCAGTGATAGGGACAGAGTCTGGGCACCCTGTACTGGGTTCTGAAAAGTCAGGTGAGCCCAGGGAAGGATGAGTAGGCAGGTATGGTGGGAGCAGGGGCATGTGAGAGGGAGTCGTAGAGGAAGAAGGTGGAGAAATGGGCTTGAGTGAGGACCTGAGGCCAGGATGAGGAATGTGGACGTTGCCCTGGGCAGTGGGGAATTGTGCTGGGGTGTTTGAGCACAGCTGCTTGCTCCAGTGTGCCCAGAGCGCTGGCATCTATCTGCTCCAGTTGTCATGGCCCCTCTGCCCCAGGGCATCCAGGGCCTGTCCTGGAGGGCAGCAGCAGGAGCAGTGCGCTGTATCAGGAGACAGGAGATATGCGGAGAGCGTTTACCCCACTCAGTGCTTGGAACCTGTTGCTTTACCTTTCTGTGTCTCAACCTCCATGTCTGCAAAATGGGAGGAACCATCATTCCTGAGCAGCCTAACCCACAGGGCTGCATACTTTCATGGAGATAAAGTATTTCAACCATCCCATTAAGTGGAGATGCTACTATATGCCAGGCCCTGTGTTCAGGCCTACAGAGGGTTAGATGGACAGCATTGATCCCTGCCATTGGATGCAGGGTGGGGGCTTACAGTGTGCTGGTTACCATGCAGTGAGATGTGACTATGGTCAAGTTAAACCCTCTAAAGGGCCCTTTGCCCAGTGTGGGGATTGGAAGGCTGTGGGAGGAGGAGGCATTCAAAAAGATTCCTCAGAGGAAGTAGCATCCCTAGTAGTTAGTGGGTGAAGAAGGAAGAAGTGAAGTTCTAGGCAGAGGAAACTGAATGAGCAAAGCTGAGGAGATAGGATATGCCACAGTTTGTATGGGCAAACAGGTAGCAGGTGAAAATATTAGCACATTACGTTTGAAGTGTGGAAGGAGATTAATGGACACTGCTGACAGGAACAGTGCTTGCATTTAAACAGATGCAGCATCTAAAGCTAAAGAAGTGAAGCTCAAATAGGATAATTTCAGGAATTAACTAGTATGCTTTTTTTTTTTTGGTCTCCCTTGAAATTGTAGCATGGTCCCTCTGGTCTCTATGATAGTTTACATCAGTGGTGTTGGGCAGACTGCAGGTCTTGAATGCCAGGCTGAGGGGTTTGCTCTGCAGTCTGCAGACTAATGGAAGAATTAGCCACAAAAGCCAGGGGATTTAGAATGGAATCCGTGGCATTCTCTGCATGTGCAGGGCTGGCTAGGCAAGGAGGTTCCCAGAAGAAAAACAGAGACCTTTGCCCTCCTCCTGCACTTAGGCAAAAAGTAGAATTAGGATAAGGTTGGCTGAGTGATCTAGCTATTGTGCCTGCCCTTTGGGTATCAGCAGCCAATCTGCCATAGTGCTGGGGGCTTAAGGCTTGCTGCTCAGGAGGCGGGGTGGTGAGCCCCAGCCACTGCCTGGGCTTTGAGGAGCTCCTGCATGCAAATAAGCTTGGGCCAAGGAATTAGTCTTGTTGTTCCCTGGAGGAAAGGGCTTGAAGGTACCTCCCTAGCTGTGGATGCACACTTTCCAGCCTGCTGCCACTGGTGGAGAGTCTCTCAGCCCATTTCTCCAGACTCTTTTGGAGCCTCTGAACCTGACAGTTGACATCTTTCATTGTGAGGTCCCTGGGGTGGAGAGAAGCAAGGGCTGGGAGACATGGGGCCTGGGCTAGGGCATGGCTCTGCCTCTAGCCCATTGTGACACCTTGGGCAAGTCTCTTTACCTCTGTGAGCCTATTTTTCTCATTTCTAGAAGGAGGAACATCCTCCAAGGGCACATATGAGCATTAAATAATGTGTTTGGAGAGCTTTGCATTAGTGTGTTTGGAGAGCTTTGCAGTGAAAGAAGTGTCATAACTTTATTAAAAGAGGCAGAAGGGGAGAGCAGAGAAACATGACAATAGTTAGAAATGTGAATGCTCCCTTACTATTTTTTTTAAACTTTATTTATTTATGGCACACTGGGTCTTCGTTGCTTCACAGGCTTCCCTCTAGTTGCAGTGTATGGGGACTACTCTCTAGTTACAGTGAGTGGGCATCTCATTGCAGTGGCTTCTTTTGTTGTGGAAACGGGTTCTAGGCTCTCCGGCTTCAGTAGTTGTAGTTCATGGGATCAGTAGTTGTGGCTCCTGCACTCTAGAGTACAGGCCCGATAGTTATGGCACATGGGCTTAGTTGCTTTGTGGCATGTGGGATCCTCCTGGATTGGGGATCTAACCTGTATCTCTTGCATTGGCGGGGAGATTCTTTTACCACTGAGCCTCCAGGGAAACCCACTAAATGCTCCCTTACCATTTGATAATCTTAAATTATGGCAAAGTTTTTAGGAATAGTAAGTATGTTTTCAGGAGGCTTCAGCAATATGTGAACCGTGAACTTCCAGATGTTTAAGTTGGATTTAGAAAAGGCAGAGGAACCAGAGATCAAATTGCCAGCATCTGCTAGATCATGGAAAAAGCAAGAGAGTTCCAGAAAAACATCTATTTCTGCTTTATTAGCTATACCAAAGCCTTTGACTGTGTGGATCACAACAAACTTTGGAAAATTCTTCAAGAGATGGGAATACCAGACCACCTTACCTGCCTCCTGAGAAATCTATATACAGGTCAAGAAGCAACAGTTAGAACTTGACATGGAACAACAGACTGCTTCCAAATTGGGAAAAGAGTAAGTCAAGGCTGTATATTGTCACCCTGCTTCTTTAACTTATATGCAGAATACATCATGTGAAATGCCAGGCTGGATGAAGCACAAGCTGAAATCAAGATTGCCGGGAGAAATATCAGTAACCTCAGATATGCAGATGACACCACCTTTATGCAGAAAGCGAAGAAGAAAAAGAGCCTCTTGATTAAAGTGAAAGAGGAGAGTGAAAAAGCTGGCTTAAAACTCCACATTCAGAAAACTAAGATCATGGCATCTGGTCTCATCACTTCATGGCAAATAGATGGAGATACAATGGAAACTGAGAGACTTTATTTTTTTGGGCTCCAAAATCACTTCAGATGGTGACTGCAGCCATGAAATTAGAAGACACTTGCTCTTTGGAAGAAAAGTTATGACCAACCTAGGCAGCATATTAAAAAGCAGAGACATTACTTTGCCAACTAAGGTCCATCTAGTCAAAGCTATGGTTTTTCCAGTAGTCATGTATGGATGTTAAGAGATGGACTATAAAGAAAGCTGAGGATTGAAGCATTGATGCTTTTGAACTGTGGTGTTGGAGAAGACTCTTGAGAGTCCCTTGGACTCAAGGAGATCCAACCAATCCATCCTAAAGGAAATCAGTCCTGAATATTCATTGGAAGGACTGATGCTGAAACTGAAACTCCAATACTTTGGCCACCTGATGCGAATAACTGACTCATTTGAAAAGAGCCTGATGCTGGGAAAGATTTAGGGCAGGAGGAAAAGGGGACAACAGAGGATGAGATGGTTGGATGGCATCTCCGATTCAATGGACACGAGTTTGAGTAAGCTCCAGGAGTTGGTGATGGACAGGGAAGCCTGGTGTACTGCAGGGCTTTGGGGTTGCAACTCCATGGGGAATTGAACTGAAGTTTGTTTGGGTTATGTTTTTTAAATTAACTGTATCACTTAAAGGTTTACACTGAAATATTTATGGACAAAAATATATGATATTTGAGATATGCTTCAAAATAAGGAAAGGAGAAGACTGAATTGCCAAAGCAATCTTAAGAAAAAAGAACGAAGTTGGAGGAACCATGGTCCCTGACTTTAGACTGTGATCCCATGAAGCTACAGTAATCAAAACAACACGATACTGGCACAAAAACATACACACGGATCATGGAACAGGATAGAGAGCCTGGAAATAAACTCAAGCACCTATGTTCAAGTAATCTATGACAGAGGAGGCAACAATATGTAATGGGGAAAAGACAGTCTCCCAAAATAAGTGGTTCTGGAAAAAGTGAACAGCTTCATGTACGAGAAAGAAATTAGAACATTTCTTCACACTGTATGTGAGTGAAAGTCAGACTCTTTGCTACCCCATGAACTATACACTCCATGGAATTCTCCAGGCCAGAATACTGGAGTGGGTTGGGTAGCCTTTTCCTTCTCCAGGGGATATTCCCAAGCCAGGGGTCGAACCCAGATCTCCCACATTAAAGGTGGATTCTTTACCAGCTGAGCACAAGGGAAGCCCTGGGGGCTCAGAGGGTAAAGCATCGGCCTGTATCAAGGGAGACCCAGGTTCAGTCCCTTGGTTGGGAAGATCCCCTGGAGAAGGAAATGGCAATCCACTCCGGTACTCTTGCCGGGAAAATCCCATGGATGGAGGAGCCTGGTAGGCTACAGTCCAAGGGGTCCCAAAGAGTTGGACATGACTGAGTGACTTCACTTCACACTGTATACAGAAATAAACTCAATATGGTTTAAAAACCTAAATGTAAGAGCTGAAACCACAAAACTAGAAGGGAACATAGGCAGAATACTCTTTGGTGTAAATCATAGAAAAATATATCGATCTGTCTCCTAAGGGAAAATAAAAGCAAAAATAAACAGATAGGACCTAATTAGACTCTAAAACTTTTTATTATGGTTTATTGCAGGATATTGAATATAGCTTCCTGGGCTATGTAGTGGGACCTTGTTGTTTATCCATCCTATCTATACTAGTTTATCCATCCTATCTATACTACTTTATCCATCCTATATAATCTAGTTTATCCATCCTATATATAATAGTTTGAATATAGTTCCCAAGCTGTCCCTCCCCTGCCCCCTGTCATGGCCACCACCAGTCTGTTCTCTCTGTCTGTGAGTCTATTTCTGTGTCATAAATAAGTTTATTTGTGTCATAGTTTAGATTTTACATATGAATGATATTGTATGGTATTGGTCTTTCTGACTTACTTCACTTAATGATAATCTTGAGGTCCATCCATGTAGCTGTAAGTGGCATTATTTTATTCTTTTTTATGGCTGAGTAATATCTCAAAAACGACAGAATGATCTCTGTTTGTGTCCAAGGCAAACCATTCAATATCACAGTAATCCAAGTCTATGCCCTAACCAGTAATGCTGAAGAAGCTGAAGTTGAATGGTTCTATGAAGACCTACAAGACCTTTTAGAACTAACACCCAAAAAAGATGTCCTTTTCATTATAGGGGACTGCAATGCAAAAGTAGGAAGNACACACACACACACACACACACACACTTATAGATACATACACCACATCTTTATCCATTCATCCATCAATGGCCATTTAGGTTGTTTCCACGTCTTACCTATTGTAAATAGACCTGTATGAACATGGGGGTACATAAAGCTTTTCAAATTATAGTTTTGTCTAGATATATGCCCAGTAGTAGAATTGCTGGGTCATATGGCAACTCTGGTGGACTTCCTTGGTGATTCAGATGGTAAAGCATCTCCTACAATGCGAGAAGTAAGTGAAGTTGCTCAGTCTTGTTTAACTCTTTGCAACCCCATCGACTGTAGCCTACCAGGCTCCTCTGTCCCTGGGATTTTCCAGGCAAAGTACTGGAGTGGATTGCCATTTCCTTCTCCAGCGGATCTTCCTGACCCAGGGATTGAACCTGGGTCTTCCACATTATAGACAGATGTTTTACCGTCTGAGTCACAAGGGAAACCCGGGTTCTGTTTCTGGTTTGGGAGGATCCCTGGAGAAGGAAATGGGAACCTACTCCAGTACTCTTGCCTGGAAAATCCCATGGACGGAGGATCCTGGTAGGCTACAGTCCATGGGGTCGCAAAGAGTCAAACATGACTGAGCGACTTCACTTTCACTTTTCGCTTTCATGGCAACTCTATTTTTAGTTTTAGTTTTATACTTTTCTCCATAGTGGCTGCAATAATTTGCATTCCAACGACAGTGTATCAGGGTTCCCTTTTCTCTACACCCTCTCCAGCATTTGTTATTTGCAGACTTTTAAATCATGGCCATTCTGACCAATGTGAGGTGATACCTTACTGTAGGGGACCTAGTTCAACTTAAAAGCTTTTGCAAAGCAAAGGAAACCACTGACAACATGAAAAGACAGCCTACTGAAAGGGAGAAAATATTTGCAAAGTTATGATTGATAAGGGGTTAATATCCAAAATCTATAAACAGTTCATACAACTTGATATATAATGTCCCAATTAAAAATGAGCAGAAGACCTAAACAGACGTTTTTCCCAAGAGGTTATACAGATGGCCAACAGGCACATGAAAAACTGCTTAAGACTGCTAATCATCAGAGAAGCGCAAATCAAAACCACAATGAGATATCATCTTACACCTCTCAAAATGGCTGTCATTAAAAAGTCTAAAAATAACAAGCATTGGCAAGGATGTAGAGAGAAGGGAACCATAGTACACTCTTGCTGAGATTGTAAGTTGGTGCAGCCATTGTTTAAAACAGTATAGAACGACCATATTTAGCAATTCCACTGCTGAGTATATATCCAAAGGAAATGAAAACACTGACTTGGAAAGGTATGTGCACCCCAATGTTTATAGCAGCACTGTTTACAATGACGAGCTATGGAAACAACCAAAGTGCCATCCAGTGGATAAAGAATGTGTGGTATATATACATAAAAGGGGGCTTCCCAGGCGGCTCAGTGGCAAATAATCGGCCTGCCAATGCAGAAGATGCAGGAGATGTGGGTTCCATCTCTGGATTGGGAAGATGCTCTGGAGAAGGAAGTGACAAGCCACTCCAGGATTCTTGCCTGGAAAATCCCATGGACAGTGGAGCCTGGAGGGCTACGGTCCATGAAATTACAGAGAGTTAGGAGCAACTGAGCATCTGAGCTTTAGTATACATAAGAGAATATTACTCAGCCATTAAAAAGAATGAAATTCTGCCACTTGCAACAATGTGGATGGACCAAGAAAGTATTATACTTAGTGAAATAAGTAAAACAGAGAAATACGAATACTCTGTTATCACTTATATGTGGAATCTAAAAAAATAAAAGAAGTGAATGTGTATAATAAAACAGAGACAAGCCCACAAATATAGAGAACAGAAAAGTGATTACTAGTGAGGAGAGGGAAGTGGGAGGGGCGAGATAGTAGTTTGTGTCTCTTAAACCCATACCCCTATGATTAATATAAATAAGCAACAAGGGTATATTGTACAGCACAGGGAAATATAGCCATTATTTGGTAATAACTTTAAAAGGGGTATAGTCTATAAAAATATTCAATTACTATGTCATAAACCGGAAACAAGTATAATATTATGAATCAATAAAAAAATGAAAAGGGAAGTGGGAAGAAACAGAGAAGAGGATAGGGGGGAGTGAGGTAGAAAGAAAGTGACTCCAGAGGAATGACAAGGAGGCTGGAATGTGGTGAAGTACAGGAAGAAGATGAAGCGAGGAACAAAAGAGGCACCGGAGGGCATGGGGTGCGGAGAAAGTGAGGACGAAGAGCAGGAACAGCCAGCCCTCCCTTCTCTTTCTCTTCCTGGTCCCTAAGGGTCAAAAATTCTCCAGCCACCTCAGCCGCTGGTTGTGGAAGGTTGGGAGATGGGGAGGCCAAACCCGCCTTCCCGGGGGTCCCATCTTTTCCCAGCAACCAGGAGCAGGTCAGCACTGTGGGGTGGACAGCGCCTGACTGGGCGGGACGTTGCACTCACTCCTAGATCCCTCTGTGAGGTGCTGGGTTTGAGCCCCCCAAGTCCCATCTTTAACTCCTCCCTTTTGGGCAGCTTTCTCGGCTGGCTTGGGACCTGATCGAAAGGACCAGGCCAGGGTGGGGCTGGGGCATGGTCTCTCCTGGGGCAGGACCTGACACATGGAGGGACATCTTTCAGGACCACCCCAGGTACCAGGGGTTTCCTAAGAAGTGTGAGAGGAGGACCCTTCCTGCAAAGGCTCAGGGTGCTTGGAGAGATACAACAGATGGACATGAAAGCCTTGGAGGGCAGTAGGAGGGATGTGGACTAGGCTTCAGCATTCCTGGAGGTCTGTTTTTGGAGTCTCACTGAAACTCAACCCTGCCAGTCACCAGTTATGTGACCCTAGGCACTTTCTTCACTTCTCTGGGCCTCAGTTTATACATCTGTAAAATGCACATTATACTCTCTGCCCTGCCTGAACACATCTAGGATGATGGATGTAGAAGCATTTTGTAAACTCTGGCACCCTTTATCCATGTGAGCTCTCACCTCTGGATTCCAGCCTGTGTGGCCATGGTGTTAAACTGTGTTTCTCTGTTGGGCTGTAGTTTTAATCCAAGGATTACATGAGAAACCTCCACATGAGGGCAGTCCCTTGACCTTCTTAAGTTACTGTTGACATTTTATCTCGTTTTGTTCAGTGTATGAAGACATACTTGCTCTGTTATTTTTAGAATATAATATGAGGGAAAGATATGTGTTTCTTGAAGAACAGATTTCTTTATCAGAAAGTGAAAATTATGTAATCCATCCTTTTTTTCTTTTAGTCTCAGCTACTAGTCCCTTAGACTGCAAGGAGATCCAACCATTCCATTCTGAAGGAGATCAGCCCTGGGATTTCTTTGGAGGGAATGATGCTAAAACTGAAACTCCAGTACTTTGGCCACCTCATGCGAAGAGTTGACTCACTGGAAAAGACTCTGATGCTGTGAGGGATTGGGGGCAGGAGGAGAAGGGGACGACAGAGGATGAGATGGCTGGATGGCATCACTGACTCAATGGACGTGAGTCTGAGTGAACTCTGGGAGTTGGTGATGGACAGGGAGGCCTGGCGTGCTGCGATTCATGGGGTTGCAAAGAGTCGGACACAACTGAGCGACTGAACTGAACTGAACTAGGAAGATGAGAGTAAAATTTAAGCTCAGTAATAACAATATGGGACTTCCTAGGTGGCTCAGTGGTAAAGAATCCACCTACCAGTGCAGGAGACACAGAAGACAAGAAGATCCCATGGAGAAGGAAATTGCAACCCAGTCCAATATTCTTGTCTGGAAAATCCCTTGAGCAGAGGAGCCTAGCAGGCTATAGTCCTTGGGGTCTCCAATGAGTCGGACATAACTTAGCAACTAAACAAATAACAATATAGGTCATTTTAATATATTTTCTTCCATTTTTTTAAACCTGATTTTAATTTGCTGCTGCTGTTTCAGGTTGAGTTGATGCCAAGCTGATCCCAAGATGAGAACCATGCTAACAAGAAACACTCCATTCCGGTCCTCAAGAGCAACACTGTTGAATAGGGAAATAGAACACATTTTACCATCTGCATTAGTTTCCTATGGCTGCTATAACGAAGTACCACAAACACGGTGGCTTAAAGCTGTAGAAATTTATTCTTTCGTGGTTCTAGGGCCCAGAAGTTTCAAATCAAAGTGTCAGCATGGCTGTGCTTCCTCTGGAGGGCCTAGGAGAGAATCCATTCCTTACCTCTCCAGCTTCTGGTTGCTGCCAGCATTCCTTTGCTTGTGACGGCCTCGTTGCACTCTCTGCCTCTGTCTTGACATCGCCTGTCTCTGTGTCTTCTCCTCTTCTGTCTGTGTCAAAACTCCCTCTGCCTCTTAGGAGGATATAGGTGTTTACATGTAGGGTCTACATGGATAATCCAGGATTAAGCGCCTCCTCTCAAGATCCTTAACTTAATCACATCTTTTGCCATGAAAGGTAGCAGTCATGGGAAATTAGGAAATGGACATATCTTTGGTACACTGTTGAGCCCACCATTCCATCTGAGAACCCAATTCATAGGCTCACCCACTGTCCCTCATTCATTGTGTAACTCAGTGGTTAGGAGCAAAAGCTCTGGAGTCTTTTGGGTTCCCATCATACCTCTGTCATTGGCTGTGGGACCTTGGGAAAATTCCTTGATCTCTCAGCACCTCAGTTTTCTTGCCTGAAAAACTGTGGATAGTAGCTCTCTTGTAGGGTTTTTATAAGGATTAAACGAAATGCTCTGTAAAAACACACAGCATAGCACCTGGCCCATAGGAATCACTCAATAAATGTTAACTACTATTACAGTTGGTGGTTTTAGGATATGTCTACAACTTCTTTAATATTCCTTCTTTCAAGAGGTGAGGCTTAATTCTCCTCTGGAGTATTGACTGGACCTAGTGCCTCACTGACAATGAAGAGAATAAAGCAGAAATAACAATATGACTTCAAGATATAGGTCATAAAAGATGCTGTGGCTTGGCCTTTTCTCTCTTCTTCAAATCACTCTCTCTGGGGAAGCCAGCTTTTATGTCATAGGAACCTTGTGGGAAGGAACTGAGGTCTCCTGACATTGGCCCGCAGTAAGTGATTTCAGAAGAGAATCCTCCAGTCCCAGCCCAGCTTTCAGATGACTGCAGCCCTGGTCCATACCTTGATTGAAATCTCACGAGGGACTCTGAGCCAGACTACCCAGCTCTTGGCTCTCTGACCCACAGAAACTCTGAGATAGCAAATGTTGTTTTAAGCCACTGAGCTTTAGGGTAATTTGTCATACAGCAGCAGCTAACTGATAAATTAGTTATTTATTATTTAATCTTTAAACATTAATTACCTATTGCATGCCAGACAAGGGAGATTATACAGTTGGCAGAATACCTGCTTTTAAAGAACACTCAGTCTAGTGGGGATTGGAGGTAGGCATGGAATATAAAACAATGTTTGCAATGGAGTGTGAGACAATGCCTGTGTAGTCTGTAGCACAGACAACGTAGAAAAATGCTTACTTAAGACAGCATTCTATAGAGGGGGCTGCTGATCTGGTTGGGCCTGGCTGGAATATCAGAATATAGGCTGAAGTTCAGGCAGAATCCAGTCACTGTAGGGATCTGCATCTAACTACCCAGAGGGACTTTGAAAAGGATAAAAACCTCAGTAATTTATTAAAATCCTATACTAGAGCTAAATTTACACCTATCCCATGATCCAGAAATTCCACTCTTGAATATAAATCAAAGAGAAATGTAGCTCACCCAAAGATGAGATGATTCATAACAATGTTATTCATAATATCTGTAAACTGGAGGTGTCCTAGTGTCTATAAACAAATTTCAGTATGTTCACACCATGGAATGTTTCTCAGCAGTGGCAGAGAGCAAACAACTGGTATATGCAATAATGTGAATGAACCTCAAAAACATACTGAACAAAGAAGCCAGGAATATATCGTATTTATAGGAATGTTGTTGTTCAGTCATGCAGTCATGTCTGACTGTGCAACCCCATGGACCGCAGCCCTCCAGGCTTCCCTGTCCATCACCAACTCCCGGAGCTTGCTCAAACTCATGTCCACTGAGTCAGTGACGCCATCCAACCATCTCATCCTCTGTCATCCCCTNGCTTGTGCCCGGTATTTTGCATGATGTACTCTGCATATAAGGTAAGTAAGCAGGGTGACAATGTATAGCCTTGGCGTACTTCTTTCCCAATTTGGAACCAGTCTGTTGTTCCACGTCCGGTTCTAACTGTTGCTTCTTGACCTGCATACAGATTTCTCAGGAGGCAAGTATGGTGGTCTGGCATTCCCATCTCTATAAGAATTTTCCAAAGTTTGTTGTGATTCACACAATCAAAGGTTTCAGCATACTCAATGAAGCAGAAGTAGATGTTTTTCTGGAATTCTCTTGCTTTTTCTTTGAACAGTTCTATGAAGACCTACATGATCTTCTAGAAAAAAAGATGTACTTTTCATCATAGGGGAGTGGAATGTAAAAGTAGTAAGTCAAGAGATACCTGGAGTAACAGGCAAGTTTGGCCTTGGAGTACAATATGGAGCAGGGCAAAGGCTTATAGAGTTTTGCCAAGAGATCACACTGGTCATAGCAAATACCCTCTTCCAACATTTATAAGAATATATAAGCATATGCCAAAATCAAGATAAAAGACATCTGCAGTACTTTAGGCATTTAATACCTTAAATAAATGGACTACTAAAAAAGAATGAAGCATATTACTCGGCAAGAATGCCATGTATTTTAACATATTTATCATACATAAGAGTATATGCAGTATACTACAAATCAGTGATCTCTGACATAAATAGCTCCTTGTCAGAGCGTCTCATTGGTTTAACTGTATGGCTAAGACAGCAATTCCTAACTGGTGTACACTGGAGTGCCACAAAGATGTGAACTCAATTTCAGCTACGGTAATTCCGGATGTGGTTGGAATATTGAGCTGGAGAGATTATAGGATCAAGGGTAGCCGGCGTACAGCTCACTGGGAGTGAGAAGTAGGGTCACACACAAGAGCTCTTCTTTGTGGGTATGTTAGGGCTTACAGGGCTTCCTGGGTGGCGCAGTGGTAAAGAATCTGAATCCGTTATGGGTCTGCTTTGTTCCACGTTCACACATCTTTCTCTGAACTTCCATGCCACTTGCAAGCGGGGGATGTTTTCTTGTCTCGTGGCCTTATTGATATTTGAAGACCATCTTCAGGCTTATCTTATGACAAGAGCTTGTGACAAGTGCAAGCCTAGGGAAGCGTTCCTGGGGAAGTCTGTTTCCTCTGTTCATTCTTCAAGATCCCGGCACCCTGCTCCATGCCCATATACTGGGTTATGGAGTTTCCGTTTATCCTGAGGTTTCTGGGGAACCATGGGAAGCTTTTGAGCAGTAAAGAGACACGATTAGATTTGTATTCTTAAAAACCATCGTGGCTGTCATTAATGGAGTGTTTCCTGTGTTCCGGGTGCTTTAGATATGCACGGCCACAAGAGTGCTCTGGCTGCGGGGCGGACAGTGGATTGGAGGCAGTCGGAGGTGCAGGCAGAGCAGCCAGGGCTGCTGCTGGGGGAGAGTGGGTGAAAGCCTGAACCAAGGCAGTGGCCCCCAGTTGGGAGAGGTGTTCAGGAGGCAGGGTTGCCTGGTGACTACCTCAGAAGAGTGAGGAAGGAGAGGGAGTCTAGGAAGGACTCCTGAGGGTCTAGCTTAGGTAGTCACCAGGAGAATTTTGGAATGAGTGGCATTGAGGATTCTCAGTATCCTATAAACCCAGCTCCCAAAAGTGGAAGGAGCCCTAGAGACTACCTAGTCTCATTCTATATCACTTACCTCTGATAATTCCCAAGCTGACTGTAGGTAGTCTATGGACATAACCTTTTTTATGGTTGGGAGACTATTTTTATTGTATTAGTAAACATTAGCATGTGAGACCCATGGTTTTATAGATTTTATTGCTTAGCAAAAGGCTAAAGAAGCCTTTTCAATTTAAAAAGTAAGTTTATAAAAGGAAAAATATTGTCAGCAAACCACACTTATAAGGTGGCACTAGTAGTAAAGAACCTGCCTGTCGATGCAGCAGACCTAAGAGACATGAGTTCAGTCCCTGGGTTGGGAAGATCCTCTGGAGGAGGCCACAACAATCCACCCCAGTATTCTTGCCTGGAGAATCCCATGGACAGAGGAACCTGGCAGGCTACAGTCCATAGGGTCGCACAGAGTTGGACATGCCTGAAGCAACTTAGCACGCACGTACAGAGGTATGGGTGAAATTAGGCATGAGTGAAGTTCAGGGTACCTGCCATCACCTGGAACACTCATCTCCATAGGATGCTATGTGGTGAATGCCCATATTTCCCTGTGGGACCCACCTGAACGGAGCCTAGCTGTCCAATCAGCTCTGGCCCATCAGCCCAGGGGAATCCACAGAGACATCTCTGAAGTCACCCTCAAAGGCGATCCGGCTTCTCCTGGTTAAGGATTTGATGGCTGCTGTAAGAAGGCAGTGATGATGAACATGCTGTTCCCTGGAGGCCTTCAGGAGCCTCTGGCTCAGGGAGGTGAACTTGTCCTTACCCGCCTACCCTTTGTGCCAGTCTCTGCCTTGTGCTCAGAAAAGACTGCTACACGCAGGCTGGAGCTTCATGTGTGGATCCAGGGACTTTGTTTCAGGAGGTGCTATAAGGGATGGCATGCGTGGTGCCCCTGGGACCCCTGAACCACTCACTTGTAGGTGGAGGGTGGCCCTGGGCACCCTGGCCATTGGACGGTGCATTCTTGCCTAGATGAGGCCTTCCTTGATGGGCTGGGCCTCCCTTTGTGCCATTCCCCAGCACAATGCATGTAATCCTGCCGACCTGCCCAGCAGAGGCGGGCAGGCAGGAGCAGCTTGGTTTCCTGTCTTGTTGAATGGCTTGAATGGGTGCTGGGCTGACTGTTAATCCCCCAGCGGCTGACTCTGCCGGCAGGGGGGTAGAGGAGGAAGTAGAGGAGGACAGCCACTCTCCTGTCTTCTTTCCAGGCACGAGGCTGGTGCAGCCCTGCCCGGCACAGTTCCACCTACGTTTAAAGGCAAGATGTGAGACCAGCCGTTGGGCTGCTTGCCAGAGCCCGCTTAGAGTGCTCTGCCCTTCTCCAGTACTGTCCTTGGCCAGAGCTGAGTGAGCTAGGATTACAAGCAGGGCGCTCAGGGTGGAGGAAAGGAGCTTCAAGACCCTAGCACATCAGAACTGGAAGCAGCCTTAGGGATTCCGCTCCCCCGTCTCTTTTACAGATAGGGAAACTGAGGCCCATACAGGTCAGGGACGTGTCTAAGGTCACGCAAGAAAGGGACAGTAGCTGACTTCAGTCAGGTGGCCTTTCCAGTGGACAGCAGTTGTTTCCTAGGCTGCTTCCTGGAGCATCTGCAACTACTGGGAGACATTTAGTGCTCCTGACAAAGACTTACACCATCAGATGTGCTGGAAGATGCTGCCTGGGGACCAAGGACATGGAGGAGTGGAGGGCAGGACAGGTCCTGCAGCTTGACGTTAATGCTGCCCTTTCCAAATCTGCTTGGCAGCGCAGTTCTTTTTCTCAGGCGGCACCTTTTCTCACATAGAAGTAGTACCTATTCTAAAGCACGCCGTCTGGAAATTCTGCACTAGTCCATGCTATAGACTTCCCAGAAGTGATGATGAAAATGGTGAGGACACTTCTATTTAAACTCTGGAGTTTAACCCGTGTGGGAGCCTGTACAATGGGAGGGATCTCCTCTTAGACTGAGACTCACCTGGTGTTTGTTGAGCATCTCTTATTAACCAGGTGCCTTCCACCTCCCTTATCTCTGCTGAGCCTCCCAATAACGCCTTTAGAAAGGTAATAAAATCTCGACTTTATGATTGTGAAAACTGAGACACGTGAAACCAAGTTAGTTGCTTAAGGTCACACAACCAGCAGTCAGTGAAAGCAGGTTTTAAGCCAAGGTCCGCCTGCCTTCAATTCAGTGCTCCTGCTCTCTTGCTGTGCTCCCAGTCTTTTGCTATGCTCCCAGTCTTTTGCTGTGCTCCCGTTTCCTTTTCCCCTACAGTTGGATAGTGAGAAGCAAATACATCAGACTCAAAAAGAAAGGAAAAATGCCTAGGTTCATACCCTATTCCACTCTTGATGCATTGTGTGACCTTGGACAGACCTTGTCTCCCCCGCCTCGCCCTGCACCCCTCCATCTCAGCCCCTCCCCCTACAAGTCCCTGGGACTCTTTCCTGCTTCGGCATTCCATGACCCATTCCACGACTCTGGTCTCAGGCCCACAAAGGTCATCCTTTTGGGGAGGGTCAGTCCAGGAATGGGTGACATGAGGCTGAATTCATGTGAGTTCAGGCCAGGCCAGCCGCCTGCCTGAGCAGGCGGAGTGTGTGCCGACTCACTCCTGACAGCTTCTGAGAGCCCTGGGAAACTGTCACCCAGGGCTCAGGGATGGAGTCGGCCCTGCATGATGCTGGTTCTCAGGAGCATGACCTGTGACACTCTCACATGTAATGACCTCCTTAATGGGTGGTGGAGAAACTTGCAAGACTGGTGAGGGTGGGGCCAGGAAAGGGGCAGGCAGGCATTGTGGCATTCTAGACGCGACCTCAGCTCACTTCTTATAGTCTGTATTTGTCATTACTTAGCCAATTGGTCCACCTTCTTTTGTTTTAAACTAAGGCGATTGTCTTAGTTTAGGTTACCTGAGAAGGAGACTCTAAAACAAAGATTTGACTTAGATTTTGTCAAGACTTTGTCTAAGACTCTGTCTAAGACTCTAAGGCAAGTGGTTTGTTTGGGATGGGATCCCAGGAAATGCTGCCAGGGAGCCTGAAAGTAACTCAGGGATGGAAAGAACACAGTGAATGACATGCTCTCCAGCAAGTGGCCCTGTGAGCAGCTGGAGCTTGACTGTCCTGCAGGCTCTGGGAATGAGTGTGTACGGCCTCGGGGTTGACCTGTCTGAGGGGCGAGACTGTACCCCCTCAGCCACTGGTGGAGAACTACTGCCAGGGAGAGACTGTTAATTCCCCAGCATATCTGGCTTGTGCTGGGAATGACCAGTAGAGAGAGTCCCCTGGCAGAGTGGGAGGAGCTGTGAGCATGTGGGCGGGGAACAACATGTTTGCCACAGAGGACTGGTAAGCCGAAGCTGCGACTCCTACACCAGAGAAGGGGTCTGAGTGCCTCCAGAGTTTGCTGGGGGGTAGGGGATGGGAGGATGCTGAGTGAGTCAGTTGTCCTCTTGGAGTTTCCATCTTTTCATCTAGCAGGTGAGAAGGGAGCCCCTGCCCTGCCTGTCACACACAGGCCAAAATCATAAAGCGTAAAAAGATGATGCGTATATATTGGCTTTAGCTTCACTTGGCTCAGCAGTAAAGAATCCACCTGCCAATGCAGGAGACCTGGGTGCCATCCCTGGGTCAGAAAGATCCCCTGGAGAAGGGAACGGCAACCCACTCCAGTGTTCGTGCCTGAAGAATCCCATGGACAAAGGAGCTTGGTGAGGTATAGTCCATGGGGTCACAAAGAGTCAGACTCAACTGAGTGACTAAACACCACCACCACCGTATATTCACCTTGCTCCCTGTCTTTCTCATCATCTGCCTGTCCCCATTACCGCACACCAGTTCTCAGTCACTTCACCTGGGATTGTGAGCATTTTGGTCATTCCTACCCTTCCTCCTCCTTAGAAAGCATCCATCCTCCTTAGAAAGGGAAAGGACTTTAGATTTAGAAATTAAGATTTTTAAACTCAAGAGGAAACAGAATGACATGGAATCAAGAGGCCAGAAAGATTCCTTTATTGAGGACCTACCATATCCATAGGCTGAGGGTGCTCAATGATGACACAGTTCCCAAAGGAGCTCTGTGTCCATGGTAGAGGGGGCAAGCCCCTTGTCCTCCTGTGGCTTCAGTCTCCCCACCTGTAAAATGAGCCAGGCGGTTCCTGGGGTCCCTTCTGGTGCTATCATTTTTTACTTTAAGTACAAAACCCCCAGTCTTCTCAAGATCTTCAGCTTGGGGTCAGTGGAGGAACTAGAGGCCAGGGCCCCTCTGTGTCTGGAGGTGATAGGTGGAGGCAGGGAAAGATTCACTCTGAGCCCTCCAGGGAGACCGCCATCGCGCCTGGGCTCCATCTGCCATGAGGACTGTGTAAGCTCTGCAAACAGCGGCTGAAGATGGTGGATTTGGGCAGCATTAAGCTGTATTAAGTTGAGCTGTTTCTACAAAGAGTACATTTTAGGATAAACATGGCACCAAAGATACGCTAAGAGGATGTAGCACTTGTATTAATAAGAAGAGGCTTCATGCCATGCGCAGCACCTGGTGCAGAGAACTGTTCCCTGACTCCACCCATCCACATGTTGGATTCTCTAACGAAAAAATTGCACAGCTTCTCCTTCCCCTGTTTCTTCTAGGAAGAAACACCTCTAGAGGCCCTAGGCACATGATCCAGGATGAGCCAATCAGAAGACTCCAACCTCCTGGCTACCGTGATTGGTTCAATGATGACCATGTGACCCAAACCAGGCAAACTGGAGTCCTTTTCTTGGAATTTCTTCTAGCTAGTTGGAAGCCATATCCTCACCCATGGTGAAGCCTGTCTGTGGCAGGATGGAATGAAGCCAACAGTTAGAGATGAGAAGCTGAGAAAAAAGTGTCTTGGTGTCTGAGTCCCTGGTCCCAGACCTCCCTGAGGCCAGCTCTACCCTTGCCCTTATTGGTTACTTAAAATAATAAAATGCCTTCTCTACCTAAGCCTTCTTTGTTAAGAAACAAAACTTTACTTGAGCTTTATTTCTCTCACCCCTAGGCAAGAGAATCTGAAACCAGACCAGCACCTTCCATTTACTGAGCTTATTGTATGCCAGGAGCTTTTCACTACATCCCCTTAGGTAATCCTGCACACAGCCACGTGGGCCATGATTATAATGCTCATTTTACAGATGAGGAAGCTGACATGCAAAGGGTTGAGGGACATACGGAAGGTCAGTCAACTGTTAGTAAGTGGCCAAGCACGGATTCAGACCTAGGTCTGGCTAACACCAAAGGCTGTGTGTTTAGCCCTTTTGCCACAGGACTCTTTCACAACCTTAAGCCTCTCTGCTTTTCATCCCCTGGGCAGCCGCCTTCAGAACAGTTTCCTTGATTTGACATTTTGTGTCTTGGTTTCTTGGGTAGTGACTGAATTGCAAATAAAATTAGCATCATAAATAAACTTTTGGTAGTGAGATCTTATGATTGCCCTCAGCAGCTTAGAGTCAGCCTCCATGTTTGATTTCTCCTCACACTTTCACCAAGCTGAGCAAACGCTTTTTAATCAACATCCTTGGGAGTGTGACATTTCTGATCCTAGGAAATCCTAGTCTTAAGAACTGTAACCAGTATTGTTCTCTCCAGAGGCTTAAAGAGGTAAAGTAACTTGCCAAGGTTGCCCAGCTTGTCAGGGCAAAGCAGAAATTGGAGCCCAGTTCTCCATTTAGTTTATCCCTTTTCCAATAAATTTCTGAGTCCTTACAGCCCTCAGGTTTCCAAACCCTCTGCCACAAGATGCTTGTGTCCAGACACAGGTGAGTGATACTGATGCTATCACTGGTAGAGGGTGGTGCAGAAAGCCCCACCTTCTTGCTTTTAACCAGCGAGAGCTTGAGTTTCCCTCATTAAAACCTCCCATGGGACCTTAGACAAGCCTGTGGACAGGGAGTTGGGGCAGAGTAGCTGCCTTTCCTTCCAAAAACAGAGGGTTCCCTCAAAGCCAGTATAGACTGGAGGGGATACAGGAGAGCTCAGGGCTAGCCTTGGCACTGGCAGTGAGTCTCTGAGGGACCTTGAATAAGTCCATCAAAAATAGCCACTCTTATCAAGCAGTTTTGAATGTGCAGATGTTCAGAGCTATCAAATGAAGTAGGTACTGTCGTCACCTCACCTGACAGTGAATCTGAGGCACAAGGCAATTACTAACACATCCGAGTCAATGTGACCCAACTAGCAAGTGACAGAACTGCGATTAGAAGCCAGGAAGTCTTATTCCAGAGTTCATCCTGTTAGCCACCCCACTGTATCATCTCCCTTTTGAACTGTGAATCAGAGTGGTTGTTTAGTCTCTATGTCACATCCGATTCTTTGTGACCCCATGGGCTGCAGCATGCCAGGCCCCTCTGTCCTTTACTGTCTCCCAAAGTTTGCTCGAATTCACGTCCACTGAGTCAGTGATGCCATCTAATCAACTCTTCTTCTGCTGAAATCAGGATATTTTCTGCAATCAAACTATTCCAGTTTTGGCAGGAGGAGGGTACACCAGACAGTATGATTCTGAAGTTGAAATCACAAATTTTGTATTAAGATAAAACCAGAGTAAATTTATGTAGTCTCCTTCAAAGGAAGCTCACGTGGGTTTTTTTTATAAGAAAAAGGAAAAAAGTCCCATTCTCTGCTACTCCATGGATGAGCATTATCTCATCAGGGTCTTTCCCAGCTCATTACAGGTCGCAAAGTTAACGGCAGTGTCTCTGAACTCAGAAGGTTCTCTGGCAAGGCAAAGAGAGTTCTCTCCCATTTTACTGATGAGAAAACTGAGACCAGAGTGGGGAAAATATTTGTGACATGCATGTGTGTATGTATATGTGTTTGTTTCTGCGTACATGTGTAAGAAGGGCCCTGGGTGCTCCCGCAGCCCTGGACCTCAGCTGTGAGAGGAACTCACAGCTGTGATGCTTGGAGGGAAACGTTCCAGCTCACTGCCCATGTATGGAGTCACTCAGACTTAGCTAAGTACACAGCAGTTAGGAGCCTGCGCTGCAGCAGCTGAAATCAGTGGGCAGCAGAAAAATGTGGGTGTAGCTCCCTTTCCGCTCCTCCCTTCCCCTCTTGTTCCCTACTTCTCACAGGGTGGAACTGCCTGGAACAGGCCCGGCCCAGCCCATGAGCCTGCACATGCAGCATCCAGGAACAACTGCAGGGAGCTCAGGGGCACATGTGGGAACATGCTTATGTACTCATGTATGTACACACACATGCATACATGTATGTATACACACATATATACATACATGCATGTACCCATGTATGTATGTACTTGCACATGTGTACATACATGACTTTCTAGAAGGAGTACTCAGGAAAGGTCTGGGACTCTGGGTTCTGACTCAGCCTCTGAATCTCTGGTGACCTGTGAGCCTCGTTTTTCCATCTGTATAATAGGCACGATGATGTTTGCCTCCCAGGATCTAAAAAAAGAAAACAAGTCTGAGAACTCGACCTGAAGGAGCCTGGGAGGCAATTAGCCTAATGCTCACATTTCAAGACAGAGCTGCTGAAGCCCAGAGAGGGACCCAGAGCAAATTAGACACAGACTGGCTAGAACATAGGCCTCCTGACTCACCAAGCACAGCCCTGAAAAGAGCAAGGTGCTGTTTAAGGCTAGTTCTTGCTCTTGCATTTGAGCATCCACGGGGACGTGATTTTGAGACCAGAATGCTTTGTACACCGCATTTATTAACACAGATTCGCATGTACTGTGCCAAGGTGGGGAGGGTCCTCTTTCTTTGTGAAATATTAGCTCAGATAGGCATACAAAAGACTGTGAATCTTTGCTTAACATATTTGATTTGCTTTCTGCCTACAAGTTCATACTAAGCCCTTGCATATCTGTCAGGCTTTTTATTGACATATCAATTCAGCTTTCCCTAAAAGATAAACTCCGAAATAAAGGCAAGGCAGCTGGGTTTAGGGCCAGTAGGAGTGTTTGCCTAAGACCCTGACCCTGGGCTTCCCCCTTTGTAAACTGCCAGGCTTATGCTCATTGCTCTTCTTGGCTCCCACCTTCCCTGGCCCCTCAGGTCCACCCCAGCCTCCACTTCCTCCCCCCGACTCTCAGTTTGCCCTCTTACTGCAGCTTTCCATACATACGCCCAAATGTCTGTCAGCTTGGGTGCCCCTCCCAGTAGGAACCAAAACTCCAGTGCCCCTCACAGGACCCAGCCCACAGTCACTGCTCAGTAAGTGGGAGGGCTCCCAGGTAAACTTGGAGTTGAAGCATGCAGGTCACAGGAGGAAGGAAGATAGTGCATAAAGCCCTGGGAAAGCCAGCATTCCTCTGCCCCTCAGTTCCTGCCACCCGTCCTATGTGGCAGGTGGCAGAGTCTCCTACTAATGATCACATCTGCTTATTTCACATACCATGTGCCAGGCACTTCATATACATTAATTCTAATAAAGACTGAAGGCAGGAGGAGAAGGGGATGACGGAGGATGAGCTGGTTGGAAGGCATCACCAACTCAATGGACATGACTTTGAGCAAGGTCTGGGAGATGATAAAGGACAGGGAAGGCTGGCGTGTTGCAGTTGTTGGGGTCGCAAAGAGTCGGACACGACTGAGTGACTGAACAACAACAATCTTAATCAGCTCTGATCCCATTTTCAAGATGGAGACCTGAAGCTCAGAAACCTTCATTTATTTGCTTCAGGGAGAGGAAGTGGGATTGGGCCTCAGGTCTGTCTGATTCCCAAGGCCATGCTTATTCTGATATGATAGACGTCTTCCTGATGCTCCCAGGAGACTTGGGACTATGATATTACCCTCTGCAGGGATTTTTTCTTATTATAGAGGTAGGGAGGAGAGGCTCTTTCTGGACCCTGCCTCTTCGTGGGCTCTCTTTCACCCTCTGACCTCGGTTTTCCTATGAGTACAGTGAGGAAAGGGAGCAGATCCACCAAAATTTATCGACAGTTCTGACAGATCATCCACTTTCATCACTCGAACTTTTAGGAGCAAAGACAGGGAGGCAGTGGGGCAAAGGGAGGACCCAGTGGTAACAGCTGTCCTCAGAAGGGGACAGGGAAGGACTCAGGCTGCCTGGGATGGTGACAGTTCACGTTTTTGGTCCATAGCCCATGGAAACTTGGAACCCAGGAAGGCTTGCACATCTGATGAGCTGCAGAATCACCAGGGACACCAGCTAAAATGCAGATTCCTGGGTTCTGGTCCTAGAGGACTTGGGTGATAGGTTTGGGACAGGAGGAACAGGATCGTGCATTTTTTTCCTGATCATTTCTGTCTCTTTCTTAAAAAATTTTATTGAAGTATAGTTATTTACAATATTTGTTAATTTCTGCTTTATAGGAAAGTGACTCAGTTGTACACACATATATTCTTTTCCATTATAGTTTATCACAGAACATGGAATATAGTTCCCTGTGCTATATACAGTCGGACCTTGTTGTTTATCCATCCTACGTATGCTAGTTTACATCTGCTAATCTCAAACTCCCAATCCTTCCCTCCCCTACCTCCTTCCCCCTTGATAACCATAAGTTTGTTCTCTGTGTCAGTGAGTCTGTTTTCTGTTTCGTAGATATGTTCATTTGTATCATATTTTATTTTTTAAAATTTTGAAATATTTTTTAACATGGCAGTAAGGTTTTTTTAATATAAATGTATTTATTTTAATTGGAGGCTAATTACTTTACAATATTGTATTGATTTTGCCATACATCAACATGAGTCCGCCATGGGTATACACATGTTCCCCATCCTGAACCCCCCTCCCTCCTCCCTCCCTGTACCATCCTTCTGGGTTGTCTCAGTGCACCAGCCCCAAGCATCCAGTATCATGCATCGAACCTGGACTGGCGATTCATTTCATATATGATATTATACATGTTTCAATGCCATTCTCCCAAATCATCCCACCCTCTCCCTCTCCCACAGAGTCCAAAAGACTATTCTATACATCTGTGTCTCTTTTGCTGTCTCACATACAGGGTTATCGTTACCATCTTTCTAAATTCCATATATATGCATTAGTATACTGTATTGGTGTTTTTTTTTCTGGCTTACTTCACTCTGTATAATCGGCTCCAGTTTCATCCACCTCATTAGAACTGATTCAAATGTATTCTTTTTAATGGCTGAGTAATACTCCATTGTGTATATGTACCACAGCTTTCTTATCCATTCGTCTGCTGCAGTAAGTTTTTACCACAGAAAGGATACTTGTTTATTTGTTTATTTTTGGCCACACCATGCAGAATGTGGGATCTTAGTTCCCTAACTAGGGATCAAACCCACAGTCCCTGCTCTGAAAGCACAGAGTCTTAACCACTAGACCATTAGGGAAGACCCCCATTTATGTTGCATTTTAGGTTCCACATATAAGGGATGTCACGTGGTATTTGTCTTTCTCTTTCTGACTGACTTTGCTTTGTACGATCATCTCTGGGCTCATCCAAGTAACTGCAAGTGACGTTACTTCAGTCTTCTTATGGCTGAGTAGTATTCCAGTGTGTGTGTGTGAGGGTGGACCTCTTCTTTGCCCGCTCATCTGTCAATGGACGTTTAGGTTGTTTGCATGTCGTGGCTATTGTGAATAGTGCTGCTGTGAACATAGAGGTATATGTGTCTTTTCACATTGTCGTTTTGTCTGGAGTGAAAATGCCCAGGAGTGAAATTGCTGGATCATATGGCAGCTCTGTTTTTAGTTTTTTGAGGAACCGCCATACAGTTTTCCATGATTGCTCTAATGTACATTCCTACCAACAGTGTGAAAGGGTTCCCTTTCTTCCACACTCTCTTCAACATTTATTATTTGTAGACTGTAATGACGGCCATTCTGACCAGTGTGAGATGGCACCTCATTGTAGTTTTGCTTTGCATTTATCTAATAACTTGTGATAGTGAGCATCTTTTCCTGTGTCTAGTGGCTGTCTGTATGTCTTCTTCGGAGAAATGTCTGTTTAGGTCTTCTGCCCATTTTTTTTTATTAGATTGTTTGTTTTTGTTATTGAGTTGTATGAGCCCTTTGCATATTTTGGAAGTTAAGACCTTGTTGGTTGCATTGCAAATATTTTCTCCCAGTTTATAGGCTGTCTTTTAATTTTGTTTGTGGTTCTTTTGTTGTACAAAAGCTTGTAAGTTTGATTAGGTCCCATTTATTAGTTGTTGCTTTTATTTCTATTGTCTTGTGGGACTTACCTAAGAAAACACTGGTATAAAAAAAAAACACATTGGTATGACTTATGTCAGAGAATGTTTTGCCTGTGTTCTCTTGTAGGAGTTTTGTGGTGTTATGTCTTTAAGTCATTTTTAGTTTATTTTTGTGTACGGTGTGAGAGGGTAGTCTAGCTTCATTGATTGACATACTGATCCTGAAGCAGCCAGGTAAACCAGGAATTTTACAACAACTCTTTTAGAGAGAATAAAGGCAAATAAAAGAAAACAGCTCAATCCTAGATATATAAATACAAAAGAAAAAATATCAAGAAGCAAAAAGAATCATATGTCATAGACATATATCTTATCTTCTTTACCTGTTCATCTGTTAATGGGCACTTATGTTGCTTCCATATCTTGGCTGTTGAAAGTAATGTTGCTGTGAAATTGAGGTGCATGTATTTTTTCAAGTTAGTGTTTTCGGTTTTTTTTTGAATATATACCCAGGAGTAGAATTGCCAGATCATATGGTAGTTTTATTTTTAGTATTTGGAACTCTGAGGGGTATTAACTGGAAGGGGACAAGAAATCTTCTGTGGTCTGGGTAATAAGGCATAGACACAAGTATATATATTTGCGAAAACTCATCAAGCTGTACGCATGTAATGCACTTTACTGAGAATGTATTATACGTCAATTTTTTTGACATTAAAAAATAGTAAATAGTGGAAATCTCAATGAACTACAGAATGCTGCCATCAAGCAAACTGTATTCACTCACCAGAATGCAAAACTAGAATTTCAGTTATTGATAGATAGCTCCTCCCTGCAACTCCATACACCTGGAAACAAAAAACCCTTATAAATAACTCTTAAGTTAAAGAGAAATCCGAGTGGAAATTACATTATTTAGAACTGTATGATAGGAGCACCATTTCTTAGTTCCTAGTACATAGAAGGAACTTAAATATTTGCTGAATGATTGGATATCAGATCTGTGAAATGTTGCCAAGGTAATACTCAGAAGGAAATTTACACCATTAACTGTCTTCACTAGTAAAAGAGAAAACTTTAAGGAGTGGAATAACTAAACTTTCAATTCAAGAGGCTAGGAAAACAGTAAAATAAGCCCAGAGGACGAAACTGATGTAGGTAAAAGGAGAAATTATTGAAAAAGAAACAACTAAATCAAGCCCCCAAACCCAGTACAAATGATCAACAAAATGAAAGCCAGTTCTTTGAAAAGCTGATAAAATAGTTTGGTCTTAGGGATAACTAAGGAGGGAAAAAGACACAAACAATACCAAGAACAAAAATAAGGGCAAGGGTTAAAAGAAAATCTGACTATAGACACAGAAATTTAAAACTGTAGAAAACAAGTAGCACCGTAACTATGGTGAAAGGAACTCAAGGATGGGCACGTCCAATGAGCTTCCTGGAGTTTCCTGTCTCACTGAGATTCAAAGTAATAATAGCAGGAGAGGGATGGGGGGCTGGGTGAAATAGGTGAAGGGGGTTAAGAGGAATATTTCCAGTTATAAAATAAACAAGTTATGGGAATGTAATGTACATAGGGAATTTAGTCAGTAACATTGTAAATACTCTGTGTGGTGTCGGATGATTACTAGACTTATTGTGGCAATCAATTTGTTTTAGATATAAATGCCTAACCACTGCGTTGTACATTTAAAACTAATATAATTTTGTATGTCAACTATACTTCAGGTATACAAAAAAAAAAAAAAAAGCAAAATACAAACTGGTTTGCATCAGATGAAGTTCCCTTTGTCCACCCCCAATATTAAAAAAATCGAAACAAAATGGTGGCAGAATCAGGCAAGAAAAGCCGTGTAGTCAGGTGTTATAGTGTGTGTCCTTGAAGGGCAGAAGCACAGGTCCCGACTGGGTGTGCAGGGCCTCCTGGAGACAGCTCAGCCAGTCAGACCTCCCATCCCTGCACTTGTCTCCTCTTTGCCCTCAAGAGGGCTGGCACTCTGTGCAGAGATCTCCGGGCTGTCCTAGATCTGGCTGTTTCACCTCTAGGATGCTTTGGATGTGTAAGGTCCCTCTCTGCAGCTGCCGCAGGGCATTTCCTCCTGGGGTGGTCAGGCTCAGTGTGTCTCCAGCCAGGCTCACTCAGTGGGAGGTCGGGAGCCGCCACACCCAGGACCTCCTCCTTCCTCCTGAAAACTGTCTGGGCCAGGGACCCAGGCCAGAGGAATCTAGGGTGGTGAAGATGCTGGCCCCCTGTTGAGAGAGAGCAGCCACGTCATCTCCACAGTTTTGCTCTTCCACAGAACCCACCGAATGATCCCTACTGTATGCCCTTCTCTACCCATGCCCGCCCTGTCTCTTCCTGACAGCCTTGCCAGTGGTGTGTTAGTAAATGTTTAACAAAAACTGTCTTAAAAAAAGATACCTGCATAGATATCTGTGCATAAGTTTATATTCTCCCGACATAAAGGATGCATGGCATACAATTTACAAATAATAATATGAAATACTCTCTTTTTGTAAATTCCATGTACCTTAACTTTAGTGCTGCTCTTCCTTGGTGGCTCAGGTGGTAAAGAATCTGCCTGCAGCGTGGGACACCTGAGTTTGATCCCTGGGTCAGGAAGATCCCCTGGAGAAGGGAATGGGAACCCACTTGAGTATTCTTACCTGGAGAAGTCCATGACAGAGGAGCCTGACAGGCTACAGTCTGTGGGGTTGCAAAGAGTCAGACATGACTGAATAGCACTTTCACTTTCATTTCTTGTGAAATCCACTATTAGTGTGTACAACTCTATGAACAATAACAGTATCACAAATCACACTATAAACAAATACTTGATTACTGTAGGATTCAGCCAAGAAGTCACTCATGTCACAGAGTCAAGTTCCTTCATAAATGTTGGCTGGTATTTTCATTTATATTAATGAGTAAGACAAAAGTGAAATAATGAAGAGTAATTCATGGAACTTCACTCATTCATCAATGACAAATACTTTGCTGAATCAGATAATAGTTTGAATATTAGAAGTATTTCCTCATATTTTGGTGCTATTCATAATGTTTAAAAAACCATAGACGTGACTGTCTTTAAGTTTAATCTGCATTATTAATATTTTCTCCATCACTTTTTAAGGTCCAGAGTCTAAACTCTAGAAAGCCACAAAGCATCACACCAAGTCCTGATTTGGATTACTTGCCCATTTCCATGGTGTAAATGCTGCCACCACTGCCAGTTTCAGGTCACAGACACGGTGTCGCTAACAGCGTGGAGTTAGGGACAGATGTATGGGTGCAGACCATACAGTTAACAATAGATGAGAACAACCTCGGGGACACAGGTCACAGCAAAATAGAGTAAAATAATGTGGAAGTGATTAGTATCGAGTATTACCTTTGTTTCAAATGTTATTTATGAAATTACAAGTTCATATAATTTATTTTTAATAATGGCTATGTTTAGGCACCAACACTCGATATTCCTGAAAATTTAGCAGTCAAATCTCACGAGCTGGCATGCACTGGCTCCAGCATGCCAGGTGTCCTCAGTCTGATTCTGGGTCCAAACGCCACCTCTTCCTTGATGTCTTCCCCAATTAATTCAGGCAGAAGCCTTCTCTTTCTCCCAGTTGCTCTGAGGGTGGGCACCAGGTCTGATTTACCTCTGTCCTCAGGGCCTGGCATTGAGGAAGCATGTGCCAAGGCCACATGTTGAGCCAGTCCTCTCCACCCTGGCCCCAGAGGCCTTCCACGGCCTGACTCTCCTGTGCACAGTCACCACTCCTCCACTCTGCCCCTTCAGCCATCCCTGAGGCCACATGGAAACTGTAGGGACAGGTTCTCAGTGGCAGGGAGGCCACTTGGCCTCAGTCTCCCTGTGTGTAAAGAGGGGATGGGAAGAAGGAAGAGCAGTGATACTCCTTC
Organism: Neotragus moschatus; assembly: GCA_006410615.1. Taxonomy (NCBI): domain Eukaryota; kingdom Metazoa; phylum Chordata; class Mammalia; order Artiodactyla; family Bovidae; genus Neotragus; species Neotragus moschatus. The sequence continues at coordinate 4,315 of SJYA01001317.1, read as the reverse complement.
CAGTCTCTTTTTCCTGGGCATATGGTTAGGGGCTGTTGTTAATATATTTGGTCTGGGCATGCTATTTGTTTTTTAGTGTCTTGAAAGTGAAAGTGAAGTTGCTCAGTCGTGTCTAACTCTTTGGGACCCCTTGGCCTAGTAGCTCACCAGGCTCCTCCCTCCATGGGATTCTCCAGGCAAGAGTACTAGAGTGGGTTGCCAATGGTTTCTCAAGTAGTATCATAAGCAATTTTCACGTTCCTATATAGTTGTCAAATTTTTCGCTATTCATGAACGCATAATATCATATTTAATTAAAATTCACTTTACCTTTCCTTTGAGAAATTTATACAGTTTTTGTTTTCTGTGTAGAACCAGTTTTACCTGATCATCACCAGCACTGAGGGTTTTCATTTCAGGAAATACATGCAAATTTAAACATCACAGACTTTATTATTGTTTAATGTGCTTTTGTTTTAGTTTCCAGTGTTGTGGGACATTTTTCTGTCAACTATCCCAGCACCCCTTTTTTGTCTTTTAAATTTTTATACAATTTTTAAAGATTACAATCCATTAACAGTTATTGCAAAATCCTGCACTCTTAAATAGCACAGATCACAAAGCAACTTGATTCTTAGTGTCTTGTGTCATTACCAACACCAGGAGCTCTGGAATGTATAGACTTTCAATCCAGAGTATGATTCTGAGTGAATACAGCTGTCAGTTATACTCTGTTGGACATTTCTTCTGTCAGGCTGTTAAATATTGCTTTTTCCTAGGGTCAGTAGGCCAGCTTCTTGAGTCTTTGTTTGCTTCTACTCTAAAAAACCAGACACAATAACGACACTTGTTAGAACTGCCTAGAAGAGAACACACTGGGCATTGAAGCCCAATTGCCTCATTGTGAAGAAGGTGCCTGTCATGTGGTATAGCCGCCCAGAGGCCTTATAGGTTTGTATCCTAACTCCTAGCTGGCGTCTGCAAGTCTGAGGATGTTGGATCAATGATCCTAAGAAAGAGGAGTGACTGTGTCTGGTTTTGTAAAAAATCACACTGGGAGGACAAATGGTGGATAGCAATACACCTTACATGAGCATTCAGCTTGACACTTTATNTATAGGTTTGTATCCTAACTCCTAGCTGGCGTCTGCAAGTCTGAGGATGTTGGATCAATGATCCTAAGAAAGAGGAGTGACTGTGTCTGGTTTTGTAAAAAATCACACTGGGAGGACAAATGGTGGATAGCAATACACCTTACATGTGCATTCAGCTTGACACTTTATGAAGCCCTTGAAACATGTCATAGATCCTCACAGCACCCGTACGGGGTAGTTATTGCTTTAACCCCTTTATGAACTAGGATGCTCAGGCCTGACGAGATTCTCTGACTTACCCGAGATCCCCCAGCTAGTTTGTGGGAGTTGCCCATGGACCTGGGGCTCCGGACCCTTTCTCCCTACCTAGATGCAAGGTCTGCGTGACTTGAGCTCCTGTGCGTCTGCTCCTTCACGTGTTCGCTCATGTTCAGAGTGCAGGATGTGGGGAAATTGCCCTTAAGTATTAATACAACAAGGGAGAACCAAGCAGGTGAGCTCACAAGGTCTTTTGTTTGGGATGGTACCTGTTTATCTAACTGACTCTCCCCAAATCGCTAACAATGTCTCTGCAGCCAGGAGACGGGCCACCCTGTACTTGAGACATGGGCGTCTCTTTTTGGAATTCATAAAGTCATGATTCAGTCCATCCTGGTGCCTTGTGTTGGACAAATTCTAGAAGAGAAGGGTTACTATGGGGAAAAAGTCACTAATGGCATCCTGGGACACACGTAGTATGGTATGTGAAGGAGTCCCTGTTAAGTAGCCCTCCATAGGAAAGGCATTAGTCCCAGTGTAGAGAGGACACAGCATACAGTAGGGCATGTGGTCTGCGGTCACATCAGAGGGACTTCTCCCAGACAGCCCAAGGCTGGAATCCTGTGTGATCACCTGTGTGACCCTGGGCAAGTCACTCAACTTGTTTTGCCTGCACCCAGGAGACCTGGAAGTGACCAGGAGGTTGCCCACCACCCTCTCTCCCCCATAACCAGGGGTAACCAGGGGTAACCAGGAATACAGAGGTGTAAACACTCCAGCTCCTTGCCCTTTACTAGGATGGCTCTGGGGTGTGACTTTCACCAGAATTCTCTTGAGGGGTGAGCCAATGATGTGTTCTGAGTGACTTGTTTGATAATTACCTTTGCTAGGCCCCCTTTCCTTTCTGATCCTTCTTCCCCATGTCCTTACCAGTTTGCTCCAGGTCTCTTCCTAGTAAATCACTTGCACATGACTCCTCCCAACAAGGTTGCTTTTACAGAACCTGATTTAAGGGGCAGCCGTAGAGATGCTGCTGTCTTGGCTGTAAGATAGAACTCAATCAGGCTCACAGAGACTCCTCTGTTTTTCTGTCACTCACTTTAAAAAGAAATCTGCTAGGGTTTTGAAGGGAAAAGGAATTGGAAAAGGTGTGAACTTTCAGTTATAAGTAAGTACGAGGAATGTAATATACAACATGATTAATGTAATTAATTTGCTGTGAAGAGAGTAAATCTTGAGTTCTCATCACAAGGGAAAATTTTTTTCTTTTATTTTGTTTCTCCATGAGATGTTGAATATTCACTAAACTGTGGTAATCATTTCATTATATATGTATGTCAAATCATTACACTGTATACCTTAAACTCATATAGTGCTGTAGATCAATTATATCTCAATAAAGCTGGAAGAAAAATACAAAAAAAGGAAACTGCTAAAAGTTTAGCCTTTCAATAAAGCATTAAGCAAACCTTTTTTTAAAGCTCTTAAAAAATTTACTTTTGTAGCATTTGAAAGGATTTTTCACACACATGGTTTCATTTGAGCCTCATTACATTGCTGATAGAGGAAGAAATTAGTATATCTCCTTTCTCAGATGAGGAAATTGAGGCCCAAATTGATTAAGTGAATTGCCTGAAGTGACCCAGACATACAGGGCAGAACTCAGGTGCCGGCAGAACCAGCAGCCCAAGTTTTCCATGCCCTGGTGTGTGTGCCACAGGGCTTTGTTTTCATAGAATTGTGGATGAATTGTTTTCACTGATTTTTAATAGGGTTTGTTAGCATACTTATAAATCCTTATGTAATGTTCTCAGAGGCTGCTTAACCCATTATTTTTAAGAAAAAAACCCTTTTAACATAAATTTTCCCATTATAAACATAGTATATTCTCACTACATAAGATCTGGGATATGCGGGGGGAAAAAAGCAATATGAAAAAATTTTCATAATTCCTATAGAGTGTCTTCTAATTTTCTAGCATTTTCTTCTATTCCTTTCTTTTTTCTGTGCATAGTTATTTCTTTATGTGTTAAAAACTTAGAATAATTATTCTTGGTTACTACCATACTTTGCCAATGCACAGTCATCTTTATTAATCTGTAAATACCCCTTTCTCTTTTTCTAATCTCCATGCTTTCTTTTCACAAGATGAGCTTGGTATATCTGGTGCTAGAAAGTAAAGCAGTGCTCAAAAAAAGAAAAAAAAAGGTGGAGGCAAGTCAAAAGGACACGGGAATCAGCTTGAAGAGGAGCCCGCCAGCCAATCTGGGATAATTTGAGAGTCAAAATAATTAAGAAAATAAGGAACAAGGAACCATTGAAAAATAGGATTCTGTGAATCTGTACTGATAATAAATAGATCAATAATAAATGGATGAACAAACAGAGAAGAGGAATGGGCTCTCGCTTACAGTAAAATGCCAGCCAGTGAATGTGAAGAGAATGTTAGGTTTGGAAGATTTTTGTTTTGCAACCGTCATGGTCAAGGTTGGTTGAAATAAGAATCATCATGCTGACACAAGTTCTTCAAGCTGAAATGAAAGGATGCTGCTTAGTAACGTGAAAACAAACGAAAGCATAAAACACACTGGTAGTTCCCAGGAGACCTCCCTATAGTTATCTTCATTCCAGACTTATTTAATCTGTTGTGAGTGAAAACTGATTGATTCTTTTAAATTCTACTGAGCTTAATTATTCATTTATTTCTGGCATCTCTAGCTATAAGATAAGGGAAACAGTGCTGGATCTATCTAGGTGTAGGTTGGATGGCCAATCTCCTCTCTGCCCGTTCCTGCTAATTCAAATACCCCTCCCCCCACCCCCATCAATGTAAACAGCCTTGTTTTCCCAGATAGTATATTCTATTGTTTTATTTTGAATAATAGGTAAAAAGAGAGAAGATATTTCATTTTGGATATACAGTGGAAGTGAGAAATAGATTTAAGGGCCTAGATCTGATAGATAGAGTGCTTGATGAACTATGG
>SJYA01001316.1:5359819-5370726 GCA_006410615.1 Neotragus moschatus | reverse complement strand
GGGTAACTCCTCTTGGCCACCGCCCTTCGGGCATGGGGTCCTTCGGGCATGGGGTCCTCCAGGCTTCTGCCCCTGACCTCAGACGTAGGGTAGCTCTTCTCGGCCGCGCTTAGTGTGCCGGTCACAGCACCTATACTGTAGGTGCTTATCTACAGTAAAGCAAATATAACTAGTTTTGTTTTATTTGATTTGGCTTGGTTTGGTTGTTTTTGAAGAGAAAGAAAAATTGAACTTTGAATGACTCTAACCTGACATATTACATTGTAAATTCAAGACTCTACATTTCATTAAATAAAATAAATGACAGTTTAAAGTTGGAGCATAAAGGAACTTTGATAACTTTTTTCCAAACTATACTTTTATATCTTATGCTGCTGCTGCTGCTAAGTCGCTTCAGTTGTGTCTGACTCTGTGTGACCCCATGGATGGCAGCCCACCAGGCACCCCCAAGCACCCCGTCCCTGGGATTCTCCAGGCAAGAACACTGGAGTGGGTTGCAATTTCCTTCTCCAATGCATTAAAGTGAAAAGTGAAAGTGAAGTTACTTAGTCGTGTTTGACTCTTCATGACCCCATGGACTGTAGCCTACCAGGTTCCTCCGTCCATGGGATTTTCCTGGCAAGAGTACTGGAGTGGGTTGCCATTTCCTTCTCCACAATCACTTGCAAATATCGTCTTTAAAAATATCATTTTCATAATGAGTTAATTTTTATTGTAAAGTTCTCTGGAAAACTTAACTGGCCAGACTTGAAGGAAAAGCCCACTTACAATTGATTGTATCCAGTAGGACACCATTACCAAAAGACAAACTATAGGTGTGAACCCCTAGGAGAGATTAATTATACTAGAGGCTTGCCTTAAAATTTCAATTTTATTCCAGAGAAAACAAAAATAAACATTTCCAGTATAAAGTTTGAAGTTCAAATATTCTACTGCATTTTTATGTAAGAAGATCAGAAATTATGTTGCATAACTTTAAATAAAAATATATAATAAAATAGTGCTTCCATTGTTGCTTATTTATCTGATGTATTCATCCATATAGTGACACTAAACAAAATGTTAATTTACATGCTTTATTTTTCCCTTTCTAAAAATAACAGGGCCTTTAAATTCCTATGGTAATGATGCAACCCTAAAGTAGATTGTTTTGAAGGCACAGTTTTCAGGAAATTCTATTCATGCCACATTCTCAAGAATCAGCAACTATGTGAAATGAATATTCAAAAAAGGTACAAATCTCTGTACACTACATCTGCAAGGGTAGTTGAGTGCCCTATTAAAGCAGGCAGAGTTCCCATTGCTAGAGTATATATTCAAGACATCTAACAGATCTTACACAGATGAGGCCCACTCACTTCAGGGAAATCTAGGCAAAATGAGATTCAACACAGTAATACATTAAAATAGTTACATTTCAATAGCATCTCTGTCATGGCAGAGTGGTTGTTTTAAACTGAAACTATTCTAGGCATTTTGAGTTAGGGAAAATCATAGCTTAAGATCAGACTCTCCTGAGGCTTAGGAAGATATTTTTGATTCCATATTATATGTTATAAAGAAAAGTACTAGATAAATAAAATGAAAGATAGCCTGAATCTCATAGATCTCATAAATCAGAAATTTGAGCATTTTATATTGAAATAGCACTTTAAGTCACACAGCAATGAAGTATTTCTTTGCCAACCTTTTTTAAAAGTAAGGAAAAACTTAGAGAATTCATAAAATTCCCTGATGGAAATACAATTGAAATATAAAAGGCACTAGAAAGGAACTCACATAATATATTTAAGTACATAAAAGTACTTGATAATATATTTTCATAGATGGAGCTTTAACTACCACTGTAAATGAACTGCCAAATTCATCTTGAGTTTACCAAAATTATTTCTATGTTTAAGGGAATTGTTTTCTTTTTTCATTTTAACAGGTAGGATATCCACTATTCTTATGGTGAGAGATTGCCAGAAAAATGTATAGCATGGGACTCAAGTGGAGAATTTATTTTACCAAAATGCTGTTTTAAAATGATAAAGTCTATGACTATATTTCTGTCCTACCAAAAAAAAGAATTCTATATATTATAAAGTAATCATATACATTTATTGTATAATACGCAATTTCATAACAAGATTTTATTTCCTGATTAGTGGATAGCACAAAAAGCCAAATGAATCAATTTGGGAGAGTTTTCTTTTACGGCTGCCACCCTATATTTATTGTTATAGGGATTTGGGGATTTTCACCATCAACTGTTTAGATTTGACTTTACAAAGCTAGAAAGCATTAGGTTGTTACTTTTGGAATGACTATGCCTTTCAATCCCAGTAAGCTATCACTGAATCTATTCCTACGAAATATTGCAGATATTTCAAATTCAGCTCTTAGCCAACCCATTAGAATTTATTATTTTCTATTTTAAAATTAGATCAAAATTAATTATTAATTTTTCAAAAAATTATTAAGGCTTCACACTAAATTTTTTGTTTCACTTAGATTTTTTTAAATTACAATCCTCTTAAGAACAATTTTTTTTTTTCTGCAATGAAACCCTAATTCTGAGAATTAGGAGACATATTCACTAGAATGGAAACTATACGAGGGCAGGGACCCTTATATTCAAATCTATGATGCCCAATATGTGGCTTGGCACACAATAAATAAGAATGCACAGAGAAAATTATTCACCATTTAGTTCTTTTAAAAAATTATGCTTCTGAGATGGGGGTAAGCTGACTGGGATATCACAATGCTATTTCTAAGAAAAAAGAGCAAAGAATAATCTTTAACCCAAAGAGAAAATTTGAATTTTATCTACCTTTCAAATGCATCATTCATATTCTGCAAAGCAATCCCTATAATCTAGTTTACTCCCACTTTTCTCTAATCAAGGATTCCTCCAGCTTTTATAACCCCAAAGCAGAATGTCATGTAATACTGAATTCTGAATTATGTGGGCATAGTAAAACTGTCTTTAAATTATGACTGGGCATTCAGTATTTTACAGGTAGCATACACTTTCCTTTTCTGGTGTACTTGGCCAAAAGGTCCGTTTAGTCAAGGCTATGGTTTTTCCACTGGTCATGTATGGATGCCAAAGTTGGACTGTGAAGAAAGCTGAGCGCTGAAGAATTGATGCTTTTGAACTGTGGTGTTGGAGAAGATTCTTGAGAGTCCCTTGGACTGCAAGGAGATCTAACCAATCCATTCTAAAGGAGATCAGCCCTGGGTGTTCTTTGGAAAGAATGATACTAAAGCTGAAACTCCATTACTTTGGCCATCTCATGGAAAGAGTTGACTCACTGGAAAAGACTCTGATGCTGGGAGGGATTGAGGGCAGGAGGAGAAGGGGATGACAGAGGACGAGTTGGCTGGATGGCATCACTGACTCGATGGACTTGAGTTTGAGTGAACTCTGGGAGATGGTGATGGACAGGGAGGCATGGCATGCTGTGATTCATGGGGTTGCAACAAGTCGGACACGACTGAGTGACTGAACTGACCTGAACTGGCCTCACATCAAAAAAAAAAAAAAAAACATTTTATGTATCTTAGATCAATTTTTATTTATTGATGGAAGCCATTATTTAATAACTTTTTCTCAAAATTCACAAACACCAAATTTCATAGAAACATTTTACAGGTTAAGTAAAGTGCCGAACACACAGAAAAAACAGCAACCTCCTTTTAGACCCATAAGAGAGTGGAGAACACAGGGAAAATTGCTGCCCTAAGACTGGAGAGACAGATAGGCAAGTAGCCGGAAGGCATGTCTTTAGAAGAGATTTAAAGTGGAAATCACCATGGGGAACAGTTTGGTTAGGAAACCCTGAAATGTAGTTGTTGAAATACTAGAGCCTTAGTGCAGAAAACTCAGAATTAAAACACTCCAAGAGACCTATTTATAATGNGCCAGTACCTTACTGTCTTGATGACTGTAGCTTTGTAATATAACCTGAAGTTAGGAAGCTTGATTCCTCCAGCTTCTTGCTTCCTCAAGGCTGCTTTGGCTATTTGGGGTCTTTTGTGTTTCCATATGAATTGTGAAATTTTTTGTTCTAGTTCTGTGGAAAATGATTTTGTCATTCAATGTTAACTGAATTTTGTTATAATCTATTGGTAAGAAATAATAACCTGACCCTCAGCTGCAAAAATACACTACAATGATTTATCCTATAACATCTTTAAATTTAGCTTTTGTGTTTAGAGTTATTATCCATCACAAATTAATTTTTGTGTACAGTATCAGGTAGGGTGAGACAGTGTTTGGTTTCTTTTTTTTTTTTTTNAAGAAATAATAACCTGACCCTCAGCTGCAAAAATACACTACAATGATTTATCCTATAACATCTTTAAATTTAGCTTTTGTGTTTAGAGTTATTATCCATCACAAATTAATTTTTGTGTACAGTATCAGGTAGGGTGAGACAGTGTTTGGTTTCTTTTTTTTTTTTTTAACATATTAACATATTGCCGGAGAAGGCAACAGCACCCCACTCCAGTACTCTTGCCTGGAAAATCCCATGGACAGGGGAGCCTGGTAGGCTGCAGTCCATGGGATCGCTAAGACTCAGACACGACTGAGCGACTTCACTTTCACTTTTCACTTTCATGCACTGGAGAAGGAAATGGCAACCCACTCCAGTGTTCTTGCCTGGAGAATCCCAGGGACGGGGGAGCCTGGTGGGCTGCCGTCTCTGGGGTCTCACAGAGTCGGACACTACTGAAGCGACTTAGCAGCAGCAGCAGCAATAACACAAATACCATTTTTTGGGGAAAGATTATTCTCCGTTGATTTACTCTGCTGCAGAATTCAATGGGCTTATGTGAGAGTTTATTTCTGGACTTGCTTTTGTTCTCCATTGATCTATTTGTCTATCGTTACACTAACGCTATACTACCTAGATTGTTGTAATTACATGTTAATTTTGGAAGTAGTCAGTTTGAGTCCTCAAAATTTTTTCCTCTTCTCTGAGACTGTTTTGGCTATTTTAGGCTTTCGATATTTCATTATAAATTTTGGAAGAAATTTATCTATGTCTATAAAAAAGCCTTCTGTATTCATGATTGTAATGGTGGTAAATTTTAGATTGATTTGTGGGAGATTTAATATCTAATCTTCCAAACTATGAATATGGTATATCTTTTTCATTTAGATCTTAAATTTTTATCAGTCATAGTTTATAGATTTTTGGATAGATTTGCATATTAGGTTTATTCTTAATTATTTCATATTTTATATTGTCGAAAGAAATTGTCTTGCTCATTTTTCAATTATTTTTCCATTTTATAATTGATTTTTTTAGTTGATCATGAATAATTCTGATACCTCACTAATCTCTTTTAATAGGTATAGAAATTTGTCATTGTTTCCATAGGCTTTTGTACATGAATATGTTATCTGTGAAGAAGTACATTTCTCTTCTTTTCTGATTTTTCTTTCAAAAAATAATTATTTATTTGGCTGTGCCAGATCTCAGTTATGGCACTTGGGATCTTTGACCTTTGTTGCAACATTAAGGGTCTTTAGTTGTGGCATGTGGGATCTAGTTCCCTGACCAGGGATTGAACCTGGGCCCCCTGCATTGGCAGCACAGAGTCTTAGACACTGAATCAGCAGGGAAGTTCTTATTTTATTTAAAAACAACACTGGTATAACCAGTGGTATAGGATTTCCACTGCTGCTGCTGCTGCTAAGTCACTAGACTGGTGAATTCTTCAAGGGAGACTATATACCCTTGGTTTGTCCAGAATCTTAGAATCTTAGAGGTAATGTGTCCAATATGATAATAGCCATAGGACTTTTATGTGCTGAAAAAAATATAGTTTGATTTCCTAACACCCAATACTTCAGAATATAATTTTATTTGGAAATAGGGTCGCTGAAGGTGCAGTTAATTAAGATAAGGTCAGAGAATAGTAGAATGCACTCCTAATTCAATATAACTGAGATCTTTATTAGAGTATAGCCATGTGATACGTACAGGAAGAATGCATTGTGAAGATTAAAGCAAAAGTTAGAGTTAAACAACTGCAAGCCAAGGAATGTCAAAGATTGTTGGAAAAACACCAGAAAAAAAATCGAGAGAGATAGGAAGATTGTCTTATAGGTTTCATGGGGACATGACCTGAGCAACACACTGGTTTCAGACCTCCAGCCTCCAGAACTGTAAGAAACAAACTTCTGTTTACCATCTGAATACATAGTGACTCAAAGCAATACTTGTTGTTCACAAGCTTATGGATCAACTGTGCAATTCTTATGATCTGGTTCAGTCCTAGCTGATTTTACTTGTGTTTGTTCATGTCTCATAGGTCAGCAGGAAAATGGAATGAGAGTTGTCAGGTTCAGGGTGGCTTTATTCATATGTGTAGTAGCTGACTGTTGGTTGTGATGGCAGAGTCCCTTCCCTTATCCAAAAAACCTAGCTCAAGCTTGTTAATAAGATGACAGATTTTCAAAAGAGAGAACAGATTAGCACAAGGCCTCTTGAGTTTAGTTTCACACCTGGAATGACATCACTTTTCCAGCATTCCACAGTTAAATCACATCACAAAGCTATTATAGATTATACCTCTTGATGAGAAGACTTGCAAAGGCACATTTAAAAGGTGTAGATACAGGAAGGGAAAAGAATTGTGCTTGCATTTTCAATATACATAGCTAAAACTCCTCAATCACTAAACAAAAGTTAAATTCTTAAAGTGTAGGGGTTTTGGAGAGATACAGTTTAAAAATTAAGGTGAAGGCTGTTAAGGGACCAGACCGGAGTCATGACAGGCTCAACAGGCTACACCAGGGCTAAGTTTCGGGCTCTTGCAAACCTGAGTCATAATTCTAGGAAACTCCACCCTGAGAAAGTCCCACTGGCGCCAAACTCAAGCCAATCAAGATTGGGATTTTGATTCAAACCCGAGCCAATGAGATTTTGTGATTTGAAAATCTCATGCATGCATAAGACTTAGCCAGTCATTACAAGCGAGCTATGCTGTTGCAGAGACATAGAACTGCCCCTGTAAAAGCAGTTGTAAATCAGAGCTCGGGGCTCTCTTCAAGACTCCACTGCGTTGGATGAGACCTGAGCCCTACCTAGAGCTAGCAATAAAACCCCTTTATGCTTTTGCATTACTGTGGACATCTTATTCTCTCAGTTTTGGGAATTTGGACCTCCAGCATAGCAAAGGCCTCTGTTTATTTTTGGCTATGACAGAATAAGTGGTATTAGACATGCCCTTCTTTGGAAAACAGCTATAAAACTGATCATATATATGAAGCAAATTTTTGCACACACTGAAAAATAAGCCAATTGGTTGCCCATCAGCTGTGGCAACAGAGTCATTTTTATCATCCAGGAGCCTAGCTCATGCTTGTTAACATTGTGATATTAACCTTCATGATGCCACAAATGTAATTTCTGTTCTTCTTGGACAAATGTTATTAAGCTCATTATTCTCTACTCACTCTTCAGATGAATATGATTTTTGTGCATCCAAAGAAGTCCAAAGTTTTGGGTAGTTCCAGGTAGTTGATATATACCTAAGCCTGAATTCAAATTTATAAATCTGGCACACTAAGTAAAAAAACTGACTGGATTATATAGGGACTTTATACAAAAGGTTAGTGTAAACCTTCACCCTAACTTTTCAGGAGTTTAGCCTCAGGAAAGTGAAGAATTAAGATAATTTTACTTTTAATAATGTTGTATACCTTCTAAAATACCTGCATCCTGCATGTTGAAAATTAACTTCTCTCTCATCCTTTATGTCTGATTCCAGCTCTAGATTTTTTAAAAAGTTATTCTCTTAACAACAGCAACATCAATAGTAAGTCTATGGTTCTTAATTTTGAACAGAGTTGCTTTCTGCTGGTCATCTCAAAATTAAAAACCTAATTCAGGTTTATATTAATTATCTGGGGATTCATATTTCATTTTAATAGAAGATAATTACTTTATCCAACAAAACAAGCCTGAGATTAGTGATTACCAGGAGTAGTAACCAGCTTGTAAAGAGATTCAGAGTGTGGCCTTGAAAAGTCAAATGCCTGCCAAATTTGGTTCCCTCTAAGGTTAAATCTGACTACTGAAAAAGGATAAAAACCCAAATGTATAAAGACACATTTTTCTTACCAATAAGAAGAAATAAAAGTTAAAGGCATTAGTAAAATGATCTGTATCCACAATAAGCAGGTAAGTGATTTGATGCAAAATATAATTTAAAAACAGTAACTATGAGGGGAAGAAAAAAATATGCAAGATTTTTAAAATGCATATGAAATTAAGAGATCACCAACTTAAAACAACCATATATAAACATCAGCTCAGTTCAGTCGTACAGTCGTGTCTGACTCTTTGTGACCCCATGAATCGCAGCCTAAAGTAAAGAGATGAAATAAAGCTTTTTATGCAAATGGAAATCCAAGGAAATATGGAGTAGCAAAACGTACATTAAACAAAATAGATTTAAAAATAAAGACTGTTATAAGAGACAAAGAAGGACGCTATATGATGACCAAGGGATCAATCCAAGAAGAATATTACAATTGCAAATATATACATATTGAATATAGTAGTATTTCAGTATATAAGGCAAATATTAATGGACATAAAAGGAGAAATTAACAGTAACATAATAATAGTAGGGGGCTTTAACAGCCTACTTACATCAATGTACAGTCTTCGACATAAATAATGAAACATTAGCCTTAAATGTACATTAGACTAAATTTATACATTTATATGGGAGGCAGTGTGGAGAGGAGGAGAGAGAGAGAGAGAGAACATTCCAAAAGCATAGAATATACATTCTTTTCAAGTGCACATGGACTATTCTCCAGGAGAGATTGTATGTTAGGCCACAAAACAAGCCTCATTCTATTTTTAAAAATCAAGTCATATCAAACATCTTTTCTGACCACAGTGCTATGAGATGATAAATTAACTCCAAGAAAACAATTGTAGATAGAAAACACAAACACCTGGAGGCTAAACAATATGTTACTAGACAACCAATGGATCACTGAATAAATCAAAGGGGAGATTAAAAAAAAAATACCTAGAGGCAAATGAAAATGGAAACAAGACAATCCAAAACCTATGGGATTCAGCAAAAGTATTTCTAAGAAGAGAATTTCCAGCAATGCAAATTTATCTGAAGATATAAGAAAAATCTCAAATAAACAACTTAACTTTAAATTTAAAGTTTAGAGAAAGAAGAACAAACAAAACCCAAAGTTAGTAGAAGGAAAGAAAGCATAAAGATTAGAGCATAAATAAATAAACTAGAGGCTAAAATAAAAATAAATCAATGAAACTAAAAGCTAGTTCTTTGAAAAGATAAAATTAATAAAGCTTTATCTAGACTCATCAAGAAAAAAGAGAGGGCTAAAATCAATAAAATCAGAAAGCAAAAAAAAAAGAAATTTCAACTGACACCATAGAAATACAAAGGACAATAAGAGACTATTAAGAGTGATCATACGCCAATAAAATGGAAGATCTAGAGGAAATGGACAAATTCTTAGAAAGGTACAATCTCCAAAGACTGAGCCAGAAAGAAATAGAAAATATGAACAAACTGTCAGTAATGAATTTGAATGAGTAAATTAAAAAACTCAACAAGCAAAACTCCAGGACCAGATAGCTTCATAAGTGAATTCTACCAAACATTTAAAGACAAGTTAATACCTATCCTTCTGAAATTATTTCAATAAATTGCATTGGAAGGAAAACTTGAATTCATTCTACAAGACCAGCAACACTCTGACACTAAAACTAGACAAAAACATCACAAAAACAGAAAACTACAGATCAATATCACTGATAAACATAGACACCAAAATCCTCTACAAAATCCTAACAAACTGACTCCAACAATACAGTAAAAGGATCATATAACGTGGTCAAGTGGGATTTATGCCAGGGATGCACGGATTTTTCAATATCCACAAGTCAAACAATGCAGTATACCACATCAACAGACTGAAGAATAAAAACCATATGATCATCTCAATAGATGTAGAAAAAGATTTTTATAAAGTTTAACATTCATTTATGAATAATTTTTTTCAGACAGTGGGCATAGAGGGAATATATCTCAGCAACATAAAGGCCATATAAGACAGATATTATCCTGAGGTATATATAATATCATACTCAATAGTGAAAACTTGAAAATATTTCCTCTAAGATCAAGTAAAATCAAGGGTGCCCACCCTCACCACACATATGAAAGAAATTGAAGACAATACAATAAGATAGAAAGATATTCCATATCCTTGGATGCGAAGAATCAATATTTTTAAAATGATCATGCAACCTAGGCAATGTACAGATTTAATGCAATCCCTATCAAGATATCAAGGACATCTTTCACAAAAATATAATAAACAATTTTAAAATTTTTAAGGAAGCATAAAGACCTTGAATAGCTAAAACAACCCTGAGAATAAATAACAGAGCTGGCGGAATCATGATCCCTGATTTCAGACTGTTCTAAAAAGCTACAGTAATCAAAACTATATCGTACTGACCCCAAAATAGACACACAGGTCAATCAGATCAGTTCAGTTCAGNTAATAAACAATTTTAAAATTTTTAAGGAAGCATAAAGACCTTGAATAGCTAAAACAACCCTGAGAATAAATAACAGAGCTGGCGGAATCATGATCCCTGATTTCAGACTGTTCTAAAAAGCTACAGTAATCAAAACTATATCGTACTGACCCCAAAATAGACACACAGGTCAATCAGATCAGTTCAGTTCAGTCGCTCAGTCATGTCCAGCTCTTTGCTACTCCATGAATCTCAGCACGCCAGGCCTCCCTGTCCGTCACCAACTCTTGGAGTTCACTCAAACTCACGCCCATCCAGTCAGTGATGCCATCCAGCTATCTCATCCTCGGTCGA
>SJYA01001316.1:5347332-5359357 GCA_006410615.1 Neotragus moschatus | reverse complement strand
CCACTGTTTCCCCGTCTATTTCCCATGAAGTGATGGGACTGGATGTCATGATCTTCGTTTTCTGAATGTTGAGCTTTAAGCCAACTTTTTCACTCTTCTCTTTCACTTTCATCAGAAGGCTCTTTAGTTCCTCTTCACAAAGGTCAATGGAATAGGATAAAGAGCCCAGAAATAAACTCACATATGGTCAATTAATTTACAACAAAAGAAGCAAAACAAAACTTTAAAAATTGTAGGTTGCTATATTGTACACCCATAACATATATTTATTGTATAGCAACAATACTTCAATCAAAAAAGAATGGAGCAAATAATCAATCAAAAAAGAATGGAGCAAATAAACTCTTACTTTTATTTAACTTATCTCTTAAAAAGTTCAAAGTAACTTATGATTCCTCTTATGCTATGCTCCTCTAACCATATGTGATTTAAATAATTAAGTTCAGTGTTTGATCGTTATGTAAGTATCTCTGACATAAGAAATACTGGGTAGGCATACAAATAGTTTCTACTTTGGGGAACTGTATTGGTATTCAACTTATTTGCATATGTAGAAATGAAATATATGCTGACAACTAGTTAGTTAACACTAATTAGAAATTTGTTTTTGTATTTTACTGTATTACTCTTGTGCTGATACCAGCCTCAGTAGTAAGTAATCTATATTACTTTGACTCAACTTTCAGGATATTAGTGCCCAATGACAAGTATAAGCTGGTATTTGGGAAACTGAATAGATTCAATTAATATTTTTAATGCCAAAAACTGTAAGCAAAAAGAGAAGTTACACAGTTAATACTTCAGCACCTCTTTCCTTATCTGAAAGGACTTGGTTAGTATTTTTCTTTTTATGTTATATATTCATTCTTAATTAATATAGAGCTTTAATGATGTGAATAAAGTAACTCTAATCCTTTTCTTGAATAATTTTAGTATAGGAAAAATATTTCTATGCTGTAAAAAATAATTATTGTGATCTCACTATTTGAAGATAATAAAAAGATTGTTATGTTTTATGAAAATTCAACTTCAAATTTTATTTTAAATTGCACATTTTCATTAGTTTCTAAGTGTGTCCAAAATATTTAAATAACATCATCACTTTCTTTTTGAAAGAGTGCAAATAAACATTCTAAAGTCTTATTAAAACTAAAGACACTCAGGTAAAACAGGAAAAGGGAGATAAAAAGTCAGTGATAAAGTAAGCAATCTTGTGTGTGTGTGAGAGAGAGAGAGAGAGAAAGTTTGTGAGCATCACACATTAGGATTTGTTCTATCCTCCCTCAATGAAGTGACATAGAAGAGTCATAACAGAACTTCCTATTTTTGACATATAAAATTTTATTCTCAAATATCCCAAATAAGAAAATTAGACACTGAATTTTATAGATTACAAAAATAATAAAGCTATCTTAGATACCATGTGGGTATAATCTTTTCTGTATAATCTTTTTATACAGAAAAAATGATATACGTCCAGGTTGCATCTGAGGTTTCTTTGCAAAGATGACAATGTGCTCACAAAGAAGACAGAGTCCTCTTTTCCAAAGACTTTCTTTACCCTGTAACTTAACAAGTAGGAAATATTAACTTCAGTCTTTTTGCCAATGATTATCCCACAAATATAATGGATAGGAAACCTTTCTCTCCCATCTAGCAAAAGCATAGGTTTAAGTTTATTTTAATCATAAATTTGATATCTTGGTCTCTATTTTTCAACAAATATTTCATCTTCAGAATAATAAAGAGATAAAGAAAATAGTTAAATATCATCATATTTCCAAATTTTCCAAAATTCAGATGAGTTTGTTTTCCTAAAAAAACTTTTCAAAAAAGATTTGTATCATACTACTTAACTTAGATTTTAAAGATATTTTGTTTTTCCAGGTAGGTAATAGTATTTATATGCCATGATATGTACATTATTTTACTTTTTGATAATCACACTATAAACAACCTGATTACTAATCATCTGATTAATAACTTTTATCTTTTACTTTTGAATATGATTATTTTTATGAATCAACTGACATTTTGTAAACATTCTTATATTAAATTTATTAAATAATATTTCTGATTTTACCTTTTTACTCCGTGAAACACCTAAACCACAGCCTTTTTTTCAATAGGAAGGGATAGAAGAAAAACATATCTCCCCTAAAAGGGGATCTGTTCTTTACATGCTAACATTTACCTTCATTATCCATTGCAACTGTGGATGCCACTTTTTGATCTATAGTCAGGTGGCTTAGTAGCATCTGTCCACAATGCGGGAGACCCGGGTTCAATCCCTGGGTTGGGAAGATCCCCTGGAGAAGGAAATAGCAATCCACTCCAGTACTATTGCCTGGAAAATCCCATGGACAGAGGAGCCTGGTAGGCTACAGTCCATTGGATCGCAAAGAGTCGGACACGACTGAGCGACTTAACTCACTTCACTTACTCAACTGGTCAAAAATAGGATAAGAACTGTCTGGGGATCTTCCTGTAGTATTGGGTGCTATTACTTAATGGCCTGAAAGATCAGAAGAAAGATTAGTGTTATAACCTAAATAGTCATATCTCCAAATATTTAAGAAATATGTCTTCCTTATTGAGTAAATTCCTCAATGTAAATCATATCAGTCAAAATTAGAAACATTCGAATTTTACTAAAGAAAAATTTTATAAGCAAAGTAGATAAAAAGGTATTAATTAGAATATCATTTAAGATATCATTTTTCAGTCTGAATAATATTTGTTATTTGTTAACCTCTATTTTAAAATACACTTAGCTTATTTCACTAAATCAGTATAGGTGGCTAGAATATTCTATTTTGTAAGGCTATAGGACATTTTGTCTGGGATTTGAGGTTGTTTTCTTGGAAAGAATTCTCTTTTACCATGGTTACTGAAGAAATAATATCATTCTTATAAATTTATTTTTAAAATAAATATACATAATTTATAATGTTAGCTGTTTCTTTCTCATCATACCATCAGAACTAATGTTTTTTTTTTAATATATGAAAGAAATACTGTGCAAAAAGAAAATGTCATAACTGACACTGTTTGGTCATGATAAAAATATAGATCCAAATTCTAAGAAGAACAAATTATGCTTAATGCATCAAAGTATGATCTTTCAGGAAGGTTATAACATTTTTATACATTAGGTGTTTGCTGATAAGGGGTTTTTTAATTGAGGTATGAAAAAACTTAAGCCTGTATAACTATGGAGAAATGAATATATGATCATAATTGAAAACATATATTCATTTGGTGATAATAAGCATGTAATAAGACATTTCCAAGTTGCCTAAATTTTCTGTGTGATGTTTCTGAGTAGGGCAGACTGTGCTCCTTTAACTCAATAGTTACTTCCACAGGCCTGAAAACCTTGGCAAAGTTGTTTCAAAAGGTTTGTGGAGAATTTAATGACTTGAATTGCAATAACATTGGAATTTGGCTGACATTAACTTCCTTTTTTTTACCAGATAACTTTTGGGACTAGTACTCAATTAAAGTAGAAAAAGAAATGTGAAATATTTATTCTTTGAGAGCATATTAATACACTCAGTAACGTTCTGAGAATTTTAAAAGCTCTTT
Source organism: Neotragus moschatus (assembly GCA_006410615.1). NCBI lineage: Eukaryota > Metazoa > Chordata > Mammalia > Artiodactyla > Bovidae > Neotragus > Neotragus moschatus. Next base: position 5,355,769 of record SJYA01001316.1, on the reverse strand, counting down.
GATGAAAATTTTCCTTAAGTTGTTTTAACAGATGTTCATTTCTTTTGTTGTAGCTTTATGTTTGGAAAATTGGGGATGATAGTGATTGTTTCTAGAAAAGTCAAATGTTTTAAAAAAAAATTCAATAGCCTTGTTGAAATGCCTTCCTAGTCAATTAAAAGTAAAAAGGTTGATCAGATTAAGTAAATATGGATGCTACCAATCAAGACTAGGGAAAGAAAATGATCAATCATTGAAACTTATGTTAGAATAAATGTTTGTTGATCTTGTTGGAATGTGCCAGTTGTTCATTGGATGAACTTGACATTTTATTTATGCTCAAGCTTTTGATATATTTCAGTGAAGAATAAGGCATGAGCTTTTATGCATTATATGTTATTTTTAAAGTCACTTTTTAATACTCTGCTTCCCCCCTCAGCATTGCTTTAGTTTTTCCCACAAGCTTTGATATTTTGTGTCTTCATTTTTATTCATCAAATGTTTTATAAATTCTCTGTGTATTCCACTTTGATTTGTGGGCTATTTAGAAGTATTTTGTTAAACTTTCAAATATATTTAAATAAGTTTAAATTTCAAATATGTTTCATTTTCCAAATGTCACTCTTCCATTGATTTCTACCATAATCTGCATGATTTTAAAGCTTTAAATGTGTTGCAGTTTGCTTTATGGCTCAGAAAGTTTCTTTATTAGTAAATCTTCTCTGGGCACTTGAAAAAAATAATGTATATTTTACAGCTATTGAGTGAAATTTATATAAATGCCAGTTAATTTGGTTGTTAGTGATGTTCAAGTCTTCTGTATGACTAACTTCTGTCTACTGCTTCTATTGATATGGAAACAGCTGCACTGAATTTTAGAACTATAATTGTGGGCTCCTGTGCTTTTCTTTTTAGTTCTATCAATTTTTGTTTAATGTATTTTGAAGAACTGTTATCAGATTCATACAAATTTGGCTTTGTTGTGCCTTTTTAAATATTTAATCCTGATTTTATCATGTAATATTATTTATCATTGGTTTATAGTCCTTGTTCTGAAGTATACATTTTCTAATGTTAATAGAACCAATTCAGTTTTTTCATTGGTTTATATGATATAGTTTTTTCAATTATTTTATTTTAACTTAGTTATAGTGATATATTTAAAATGAGATTCTTCAAAGAGGACACTAATAGATGGAGAAATATACCATGTTCATGGATTGAAAGAATCAATATAGTGAAAATGAGTATACTACCCAAAGCAATTTATAGATTCAACGCAATCCCTATCAAGCTACCAGTGGTATTTTTCACAGAGCTAGAGCAAGTAATTTCACAATTTGTATGGAAATACAAAAAACCTCGAATAGCTAAAGCAATCTTGAGAAAGAAGAATGGAACTGGAGGAATCAACTTGCCTGACTTCAGGCTCTACTGCAAAGCCACGGTCATCAAGACAGTATGGTACTGGCACAAAGACAGAAATATAGATCAAAGGAAAAAAATAGAAAGCCCAGAGATAAATCCACACACCTATGGACACCTTATCTTTGACAAAGGAGGCAAGAATATACAATGGGTTAAAGACAATCTCTTTAACAAGTGGTGCTGGGAAAACTGGTCAACCACTTATAAAAGAATGAACCTAGAACACTTTCTAACACCACACACACAAATAAACTCAAAATGGATTAAAGATCTAAACATAGACCAGAAACTATAAAACTCTTAGAGGAGAACATAGGAAAAACACTCTCTGACATAAATCACAACAGGATCCTCTATGTCCCACCTCCCAGAATACTGGAAATAAAAGCAAAAATAAACAAATGGGACCTAATTAAACTTAAAAGCTTCTGCACAACAAAGGAAACTATAAGCAAGGTGAAAAGACAGCTTTTGGACTCTGTGGGAGAGGGAGAGGGTGGGATGATTTGGGAGAGTGGCACTGTAACATGTATGATATCATAAGTGAAACGAATCACACCGGTCTAGGTTCAATGCAGGATGCCTGGGACTGATGCGCGGGGATGATCCGGAGGGATGGTGTGGGGTGGGAGGGGGTAGGGGAGGTCGGGATTGGGAGCTCATGTACATTTGTGGCTGATTCATGTCAATGTATNTAATCCAATCTGACAATTTCAAACTTTATATTATCTGTAATTTAACCATTATCTCTATTTATGGCTTGTTACCTATGGTGGTGGAGGTTTAGTACTTACGTTGTGTTTGACTCTTGAAAACCCATGGATTGTAGCCCTCCAGTTTCCTCTGTCCATGGGATTCTCCAGGCAAGAATACTGGAGTGGGTTGCCTTCCTCTCCAGAGGATCTTCCCAACCCAAGACTCGAATCTGGGTCTCCTGCATTACAGGGAGATTCTTTACCAACTGAGCTACAAGGGAAGCCACAAATTGTTAGCTATATCTATCTAAAATTTTTTATTTATTGCTTTTTGATTTACAATATTATACTTATCACAGTATATCTTGAAAAAATATCACATACCATGCTTTAATTTCCTCCTTCCTATCTTTTGTGCTATTTTTCTTATACCTTTTGTTTCTACGTTGCTTATAACTCTTTTAATACCCTGCTATCATTTTTACTTTAAAAACTCAATTGTCTTTACAGGGACTACAAAAGAGAAAAAAATGCATCTTTTATACTTATTATTTACTGTTCTTGTTCTTTTTTTTTTCTTTCTATAAATCCAAATTTCAATCTGTAGTATCTTCATNTGTTTCTACATTGCTTATAACTCTTTTAATACCCTGCTATCATTTTTACTTTAAAAACTCAATTGTCTTTACAGGGACTACAAAAGAGAAAAAAATGCATCTTTTATACTTATTATTTACTGTTCTTGTTCTTTTTTTTTTCTTTCTATAAATCCAAATTTCAATCTGTAGTATCTTCATCCTTATGATCTATCTCTAAAGTTTCTTATAGTGGAGGTCTTATGAAAATTAATTACTAGTTTTGTTTCCTGAAGGGTCTTTACTTCATATTCATTTTTGAAAGATATTTTGCTGCATTTAGTGTTCTAATTGAAGAATTAATTTTTTTTCTTTTACTACTTTACTGATGTCACTCCCTTGTCTCTGGCTTACATAGTTTTTGATGGGAAACATGTTACGATTCTTACTTTTGTTCCTCTGTATGCAATATTTTCTTTATTCTGGTTGCCTCCAATATTGGCTCTTAACTTTTTCTGTAGCAATTTAATTATGTTTCTTTATGTTTTGTACAGCTTTAATACTTTGGTTGGAATTCTCTAAGATTCCTGGATCATCGGTTTATTGTCTTTCACTATATTTGGAAACTGATCCATGATCTTTTCTGGTATTTTTTCTTCTCCTTTCTCTTTACTTCCCTTTATAAATCAAAGTACACATGTTAGATAATTTGATAGTGTCCCACAACTCCTGGATGCTTTGCTCTACTTTTTAAAATTCGTTTTTCTTTTTATGTTTCATTTTGGATAATTTATATCAATCTACTTTTAGTTTAAAATTTCTTCCTCAGATGTGTCAAGAGCATCACAGTAATCTTCATCTTTGATATCATGTGTTTTTTGGGGGGCCATTTATTTGACTCATTTTAATAGTTTCTAATCTTTCTGTTGAGTTTTTTCATCTGTTAGTGGATGTTCTTCACTTTTACCATTACATACTTTAATTAAAGCATAGTTTTTATAAAGCCCTTGACTGATAATTTAAACATTTTGATAACTGCTCAATCTGCTGCTGTTGAGTGATTTACCTCTGAAAAATGGCTTTCTTATTACAGTACTTTGCCATATAATTTTAGAATGTATTCTGAACAATGTCAACTGAAGAACAGTAGAGTCTGAGATCAAGAGTACTTATAGGTGGAGATGAATACAATTCTTTTCCTGTTACAATGGCAGCAAATGATTCACTTGGGTTTGGGTTTTGTTGTTGGCATTGTTGCCCTTCAAGTTCTTCAGTGAGGGACTGCCTAAATCATGTGCTTGGTGTGAGCCCCATGGTGCTAGAACTTTGTTATCAGTTTTTCTGCTTTAACCTCAGCTTTCAGAATGTGTTTCAGTTCAGTTCAGTTGCTCAGTCATGTCCGACTCAGTGACCCCATGAATTGGAGCATGCCAGGCCTCCCTGTCCATCACCAGCTCCTGGAATTCACCCAAACTCAGGTCCATTGAGCCATATCATCTTCTGTCATCCCCTTCTCCTCCTGCCCCCAATCCCTCCCAGCATCAGAGTCTTTTCCAATGAGTCAACTCTTCACATGAGGTGGCCAAAGTATTGGAGTTTCAGCTTTAGCATCAGTCCTTCCAATGAACACTCAGGACTGATCTCCTTTAGAATGGACTGGTTGGATCTCCTTGCAGTCCAAGGGACTCTCAAGAGTCTTCTCCAACACCACAGTTCAAGAGCATCAATTCTTCAGTGCTCTGCCTTCTTCACAGTCCAACTCTCACATCCAAACATGACCACTGGAAAAACTGTAGCCTTGACTAGATGGACCTTTGTTGGCAAAGTAATGTCTCTGCTTTTGAATATGCTATCTAGGTTGGTCATAACTTTCCTTCCAAGGAGTAAGCATCTTTTAATTTCATGGCTGCAGTCACCATGTGCAGTGATTTTAATGACCACCAAACAATGAGTCTCTCTTCACATTCTTTTCTCTTTACCAGTGGTAATCATCTGCTGCTATTTTACTCAGTTCTGGACTCACGGTAGGGGCAGGGAGTGGGTTTTTGGTTTATCTGATGAAAGCTCAGTTGTAGACAGCATCTGTGTACCTGAGAATCAGGAAGGGGGTTGTGTAATTATTCTTGTTTCTCTCATCTCAGTGACAGTCATATTTGGACTTGTATTTGTAGAGGTTATTAAACAGATGAGATAATTTTGCTCCTCCTTGTGCCCAGCAATAGCACTTCTCTGCTTTATACAGCACAGGAATGTGACTTGTAAAGTCTTTCTAGTTCAAACCCTAGTGACAGACATTTTTGATTCTATCACTTTTCCGGAAGCAGTGATCTTTTCTGTTTCTGATGTCAGAAAGTAAAGCTCTTAACCCTTCCCCAGAAGCTGATGAGCTTTGCTTCTACACAAACATTGGATCTTTGCCTGGTCCCTGGTTAAAAGACAGTTTGCTGTCCCTTCCTCAGCAGTGTAAAGCATTTTTCTTCCTAATGAAAAGAGCCCATGCAAATGCACCATATCTTGAGACTGGTCTGCCTTCACTATGCCTGCAGCAGTTATGGGGGTATTTCTGGTTTCCTGCTCTCATCCCTTTCCATGAGCCCCTAGAAAAGAGCTTATGAGTGAGTGCACACTGTCTTTTGTCTGATGCCCCCAGTTATTCTAAACTTTTATGCTGCTTCAAATTCATCGTTTAGTATTTTATTAAAATTTTTGATGATTTCTTCTTACCTGCAATGCTCGCTTCTGCAGCACATATACTCAAATTGGGACGGTACAGAGATTAGCATGGCCCCTGAGCAGGGATGACATGCAAATTCATGAAGTGTTCCATGTTTCTTTTTTTTTGGACCTTCTGACCCGGGTTCAATCCCTGGGTCGGGAAGAAATCTTGGAGAAGAAATCGGCAACCCACTCCAGTATTCTTGCCTGGAAAGTCCCATGGATAGAGGAGTCTGATAGGCTACAGTCCATAGGGTCACAAAGAATCAGACAGGGCTGAAAGACTTCACTTACACTTTCTTACCTGCTACACCAAATATTTCCTCTCTGCTCTGCTAAAGTGAAGAAAGTCTGTGTCCTGTCTCACATTAGAGGAGCTCGCCAATTTTTAGCATTTTTCTGTCTGACTGCCTCAGCTTTCTGATGGGTTCAAGGAAAGATACACTTTTATCAGTTCACTGCTTAGTCGTGTCAACTCTTTGCTACCCATGGACTGTAGCATGCCAGGCTCCCTGTCCATTACCAACTCCCAGAGCTTACTCAAACTCATGTCTATCAAGTCAGTGATGCCATCCAACCATCTCATCCTCTGTCGTTCCCTTCTACTCCCACATTCAATTTTTCTGAGCATCAGGATCTTTTCCAATGAGTCAGCTCTTCGCATCAGGTGGTCAAAGTATTGGAGTTTTAGCTTCAGCCTCAATCCTTCCAATGAATATTCAGGACTGATTTCCTTTTGGATTGACTGGTTTGATCTCCTTGCAGTCCAAGAGACTTTCAAGAGTCTTCTCCAACACCATAGTTCAAAAGCATCAATTCTTCAGCACTCAGCTTTCTTTATAGTCCAACCCTCACATCCATACATGATTACTGGAAAAACTATGGGTTTAACTGTAAAGACATTTGTTGGCAAAGTAATATCTCTGCTTTTTAATATGCTGTCTATGTTGGTCATAGCTTTTTTTCCAGATAGAAAGCATGTTTTAATTTCATGGCTGCAGTCACCATCTGCAGTGATTTTGGAGCCCAAGAAAATAAAGTCTGTCACTGTTTCAATCATCTACTCATCTATTTTCCACGAAGTGATGGGACCAGATGCCATGATCTTAATTTTCTGAATGTTGAATTTTAAGCCAACTTTTTCACTCTCCTCTTTCACTTTCATCGAGAGGCTCTTTAGTTCTTCTTTGCTTTCTGTTATACAGGTGGTGTCATCTGCATATCTGAGGTTGTTGATATTTCTCCCAGCAATCTTGATTCCAGCTTATGCTTCATCCAGCCTGGCATTTAGCATGATGTACTCTGCATATAAGTTAAATAAGCTGGGTGACAATATACAGAGACTTGACATACTCCTTTCCTGGTTTGAAACCAGTCTTTTTTTTCATGTCCAGTTCTAATTTGCTTCTTGACCTGAATACAGATTTCCTAGGAGGTAGGTCAGGTGGTTTGGTATTCCCATTTCTTTAAGAATTTTCCATAGTTTATTGTGATCCACACAGTCAAAGGCTTTGGCATAGTCAATAAAGCAGATGTTTTTCTGGAACTCTCTTGCTTTTTTGGTGATTCAGTGAATGTTGGCAGTTTGATCTCTAGTGCCTCTACATTTCTATAGATCATCCAATATTTTCTTATTTTTAGGATCAGAGCAATGTTCTCCTTTGGATTTGTACATCCTAAGCAGAAATGGAAATCTATGAAACATTTTAAAAAGAAAATATGTTTATTGTTGAGGGATATATTTTCCTTCATCATAGAAGTTCAAAATAGACACAGGAAATTCCTATTATAGCATAAAACAGAATAACTCCCCAGATATGTAGGTAGGGATAAACCAAACTATAAATCTACAATTTGGCTAATTTAGCCATCCACAAACAGAGGAGAGGAAAAAAAAACAATAAGTTATTTTTGAAAAATAATATAACAGTACCACAAGGAATGTTCATTCTGTGCATAAAAGGGGGAAATTAACAGTTATATAAATGTGAGATAGTCTGGGTTAAGTAAAAGTTAATATATTTTTTTACCTAGAAACCTCTTCATGTTTTTAATATGTTAATGTACACTCTAAAAATAATCTACTTAGTAGTTTTAACCTTATGTGGTCAGTAAATCTCATTCCCTACCCTAAACAAAGAATTCCCTAGAACACAATGTAAGATATGCTAGTTCAGATACTTCTAACTTCGTAGGCATTAAATTTTTTGTAAGATTGCTTCATTTTTAACCTTAATATTGTGTTTAATTCTTTATGGTCCAGTTCTATCTTGATGAAATTTCTTACAAAGTGATAAATCAGTATATTGTAAAAAACGACTACAATGAAACAAAGTGTTGACAATATGACTAATTTTATATTAGCAAACTTTAGATGAATTGTCATATTTAATACAAAATTTAATTTTTTCCCCCTTGCATTCTTTTCAGTCATAGCAACCATACTGTGAATAAGTCAAGTTAAATTTGGGCAGAATCATGTTTGGGCTTTTGTTGCTGAGATAATTTTTTATGTCATATCCCAAAGAACCCTTTCAAAATATCTTTTGTAATTTTTATACCAAGAGATAACCACTATTTGTGTTGTAAATGATGGGACTGGTAAATAGATGAAATGATCTTACTAACAGACTACTTTGATATCTCACTAATATGTTTATTCTGCAGTGAGTAAGTATACTCATGCTGCCAGAATTATACTCCACAATATTAAAAATTTTTTATCATTTCACTTATGAGATAATTTATTTATTCATAATTAATTAAATATTTAGATTTGCCATCAATTTACAGGACCAACAAGGAATAATGAATTTATTATATCTGACTCAATACTGATTATGTAAGAAGTGAAATGAAATGTTTAGAATTTAAATACTACTTTGAAGTAAAGCCTGTAAAGCCACTATGTGTGTGTGTGTGTAAATGACTGACTATTGACCAAATTTTGTTTCTCTATTTAAATTTTTGCACATGACATCTACTATGAAATATATTTTAGGCTAAAATGTACAGGTTACTATCTCCAGCATATTGCACAAATAT
>SJYA01001316.1:5323046-5340200 GCA_006410615.1 Neotragus moschatus | reverse complement strand
ACCGGAGACCCGCGGCCCCGGCGCAGCGATGGGGATGGTCTGAGATCCAGCCTCTCCCCCTTGCCCGAGAACAACGAGGCTGGATACATTTTTAAAAAAGCCAAACTGCAAACAACTCTGGCGATGCCAAAATTCCCCTCCAAGTGACACGGCTTCGCGAAGGAGGTTTCCTCAGGCTGGGCTCTTTCTGTTACTCGCTCTGCCTTCCTCAGCGACGATTAAAAGCTTTGGTCTGGTTATAGGAATTTAGGGGGGAAAAAAAGGAAAAAAAAAGAAAAAGCTTGTGCTAAACTATCGTGACCTCAAACTCTTTGGACTTTTATATATTTATTTTTAAACACTGAAAGAAAATTCATCCTAAAAGAGAATCAGCCTAGGAGGAGATGGAAGTTTTCCCCTTGCTCTTGGTTTTGTCCGTCTGGTGGTCTCGAACCTGGGACTCGGCGAATGCGGATTCGATCATTCACATCGGTAAGAAAGGGCTGACGCTGCCCGTGGGTACTTTGACCGTTTGGTTTCGCAGACGTTTTCCCTTTGCTTCCCCCTCTCCGCCCTCTTCCCCGTCACCGCTCGTTGGCGGTGGCTTCGGTTCATTGCCCCTTCCTGCTACCCTTCCCTCACACTTGTGCAGTTTTCTGGAAGGATGTGGATGCTGAACCTGGACTTGTGCTGTTGTTTCGCGGTGAATCCTGGAGCGTGGGCTGGATGCGTGTGGTCTCAGTTTACCTCAGCGTGCGTGTGTGCCGGGGAGCGCTGGGGGCTTCTAAATGTGTGAGGAAAGGAAGTTTCATCGACTCTACCTTCCATATTCTTTCCCGGATGTATATTTGCTCCATTAAAAATATGTGTGTATATATATACATATATAAAATCTTTGGGGGGAACAGTCATCTGCGAAGCGAAAAGAGCTGAGGTGGGGAGATGGGGGCGGACGGTGGGGGTGGGCGAGAGCTCCCCTCGGATCGAACAGGTGGTTTTGCAACGTGAGCGGGCCGCGTTCGCCGCAGCGCGTGTGGCGGTGACGGGGTGCTGGCGGCGCCCCCAGCCTCCTGCTCTTCTTGTTGTCCTCTCGGCTTTGCGGTACTCGCGCCGAGTCGCCGCCACCGTGACGGGAGGGGCCGGCGGCCGTGTCGCCGAGGACCGGGAGCCGCGCTCCTCGCTGCCCGTCTCGCGCTCGCCGGGCCTGGCGCGGCGACGAGACTGGCCTCCGGCACCGGAGGAAAAGCGGGAGCAGAGGCGCGCGGGCTGCCCTCGTGGGCTGCCTCGCAGACACCTGCCTCGCCTCGGTGTCAACTCGCGAGTTGCAGCGCCAGGCCAAGAGCAAAGGCGCTGGGGCTCGGGGTGGCCTGACTCTGGGAAGGACGCCGAGCCGGCTTGGAGATGCTTGTGGCCCCACCTATTGGCAACCAGACGGGCCGGGACAGGCCGCGGCTGGCGCTGGCGCGGGGGCGGACGCGGGTGGGGGCTGCGCGTCATTATCATGCACCGCGCTCGCGGCTTCAGGCTCCAACTCTTCTCACTTGCGAATCCGTGAGAGCTGAACGGAGACCGGCTCTTGCAGCCTTCTCTACGTTAATGCGATGATTTCCTTTTCGGAAATTCGCGTCCGCGGGCCAGCTCGGTTCATTTACTGCGCTGAGGAGAGGCCCCTCTTGGGGAATTTTTCTGGGCACAAGACTTTTATCTGTCCACACGATTTGATGGTCTGCAAATTGAGGCGACAGATGGGTCACAGCATCTCCCCATTCCGTCCCCCTGGCCCTCCCCTGAGCAACACACACAGACACGCACGCGCGCGCGTATACCCCCCACTTCCGCCAAGCACACACACACACACACACACACGTCTTGAAAGGGGAACTGGTGCAGGTGGAGGTTGTGTCTGCCCTAGCCAGGGATTTCTGTTTGGTGTGTGAACCCACGGAGGCCAGCCTCAGCTCCAGGGGGCTCCCTCTCTCGGTCTCAGAGGCTGTCTTTGTAAACATGTCTGCCATTCTCTATCGTTTATAGCAATAGAACCATATAGGCTCCTGTGCGAGGAGTAGTAAGGTCAGGGTTCAGAAAACCTTGTACGTAGTCATTTGGTAAATTAATCACTAGATAGCTTGCCTGCTAGATCACATTTTGCTTGGGGGCAACAGTGCCTGTGGGTTCAGAACTTTTCAGGGAGAAATTGTGGCCTCATTGAGAGGTTCAGTAATCTTCTGATAAGAGTTCAGAAATGACGTATCCTCCTGTTAAAGAAATGACTTACATTTAATTTATATCCAGTTGTAAATGACTGAACAGGAACACAGATTTATATTATCACAGTACCTTTACATTCACATTGTGTTTAGGAGTTTTTGCCTTATGCTCCTCATTGCTCAGAAGCGAGGGTGTGGATAAATGCTTATTTTATTGCTTATTCAGTGGTCTACACGATAAGTACTTTACTTGCAAACACCTGCAGCTGTTTTCTTGCAATGCACTCTGGGCATTTGTTTCAAAATAGAACACAACTATTTTATTTTTTCCTTTGAGTTCTATCAGTCAGTATGACATGGCTTACTTATTTATAACCTGACCTGCCACCCCAAGTTACTGTGTACAAGCTAGATATTTCTTTAAAAAGCTGATTGTATGCATTAAATGTATATATTGATGCTACTGAAATAGTTACTTCTCAGATAATTTGACTTGAATTCATTTAGTACATTACACAAGTACAGTACACAAGGTACATTTAGTACCTTCTTTATAGACTACCTAATATTGCCATGAAACTAGCAAATTGATGGTTGTTTCAGATGCTTCATATCTTTTATAACATACTGAAAAATGTTACCTCCTAAATTAAAAAAAATGAGCAAGTGTAATTTATGTGCACATCAGAGGTTAAAATCCCCTTTCTCTTCCACTCCCATCCTAGCTAAACTATAATAAATTAAAAACTGAGTGACTATGTTGAAATTTTTAAAGTATCAGTTAATAGTCTTTGGATCAGTTGACTTACTTGGTTGAATAGGAAAAGATAATTATCTTTAGGGGGATAGTCTTCATTTAAGTATTTAATTGTGAGAAATATGCTTATGGCAAACATATTTTAGGACTAAAGGGATAAAAGTGATGAAACTGGAGGGGAAGTGAATATTTCAGCTCTATAGATATAAAGAGATATGCAGAAATGAAAGGTTTTCACAGCCTTATGTGATGTGTTCAGGTAGAAAGTAGCTGCAATATGTAGTTCAGGCGAGCTGGAAAGATAAAAAGACACTGCTCTAATAGGTTCTTTAAATATTGAATCTTTTTGGTATTGAACCAAAGTGTATGTATGAAAACCATCTCTTCCTGTTTGTTTTTATTTCATGCAGGTATTTTTAAATAAAATCAACTGTATATTTTAAATTCATATATTTTTGAGCACATTAGTTCACTGCAATGATGAGATATAATGGTTAAACTCTAATAACTTAAATGAAAATATATTTATTAGTCAAAATGAACTAATGTAATTACTTTGAATTTCTGTTAAATCATATTTTAAAGATAATTGATAATTATAATATTCTTGTTTAATACAAATGAACATGCAGTACATGTACAGTGTTTTGAAATAAATCATCTCAGTTGTGATCTTCTTTGCCCCTCCCACAAGGAAAGGTCTTTTGACATATAAAAACTGTGCAATTTTGAATTATGCTTCTACTTTGAGCTTGTGCATTGATTGAGTAATTTCATCAGACTCACATTACTTGATTGCTTAGAAGTTTCCTAATGATCTGCATTCTGTAGGAAGAACCAAAAAGTCGTGAGTGGAATGGCAATGATATTGTGTTTTATGAGGCTATTCAAAAGTCGCTCTGATTTATGTAGCTAGAAAGCTCCAAAGTCTTTGAGATTAGCCACGCTGACTGCTATTTTCTTCATACATCAGTCGTCCCACACTCTTTACTCCCTAAACACAACAGGAGTTTAGAGCACTGCTTTAATTAAGCAGGGATTAGGTGGCATTTCCAGTCAACCGCACAGTTTGTGTCTTGCTTCATATCTAATACAGAGGATCTCATGTTTTAACAGTTTAATGTGTGCTCATTTCTTATCTGGTTCCTGTGCCCACAGAACTGATTGAAATGAGCCATCCTCAGTTACATATCTCTACAAGGGAACACTCAAACAGTGTACTTATTCATATATTACAAAAACCACTAGCATATTTTTATTGTTATCGATCATGGTAAAATACCTGATGCAAACAGGGAATATAAATAAAGCACTTATGCATGTTTTTCTCATAAGCAAGTGATACTTTGTCCTCTGAGATCATAATCAACTATGACATGTTTGAGAAGCGTAAGACAATTCACAGAATATTTTCATCATGAGAAAGTTTAAAGTACAAAATTGATGGGTGAATAAAATATGTCACCACATTATAAACATTATAAATATAATTGATGGCAAGTTTAAAGCGTTAATTTTTATTACCACTGCACTGAGGACAATTTTATCAAATAGAGAATGTGGTGGCATTTCCAGAAGTTGTTCTGTGTCTTCTGTCAAATTTTTTTTTTTTTTCAATTCTTCACATGATTTGCATTGGTTAATGATAGCCTTCAGGAGTCATCAAGAACTCTCTACTATATAAGATATTTCAGTGATTTAAGTTATTCTTTTATTATTTTCAATAGTTGTTTGCTCCCTAAGTTATAGATAACTTATACTGTAAACTTCTAGAGAGTATTAAGAAGTAGCTTCTGGATATAAAATTGGGGTATACTTTATAATGTATACTTTTTTGTATCAATAATACAGTTATTTGAAGTGCAATTCAGATGTGCATTAAGTTAGACAGTGTTATTAATCAACAATATCAACTGTGACATGATTAATAAGCCATTACACTGAGGACCTTTGCTTTCTACTCAAAGTGAAATGTACATCTGATAAGTAACTCCTATAAATTTCAATTCAAATACGAATAAAAATCAAGATCATTAACTTTCAACTTATCTAACAATATAAGCCAGTTAAGCTTATTAAGAGTAATGGAAGGTGCATTATATTTAATTCTAATCGCTAAGGCTGAGTTCACCATACTGCAAGTTTATCTCAAAAATAGGTAATTTTAAGACCACATTTTAATGCAGAAGGTTGTTTTCCTTCACTTGCATGCAGTACTTTAGTATTAAAAAGTAAAGTATTTGGCGCTGCTATTAGATGTTCATGATATTTCAGACAATAGCATATTGGTGAGTAACAATACTTAGCTTGACTACAAATATAATGTTTATTAGAAATTACATTTGTGGCCCTATAAAGATAGTTTTTCTATTAGGTGTCACTGCATTCTGAGCTGTTCCTTTGTAGTCCTACTTGAAAGTCACATGAATTATTTTTCTTTTTTAATTTTAGGGAAAAGATGTCATTTAATTAGGATTGTGATACTCTAAGATACAGGTAGTCTTTATTTTCAAATGAGAAAAAGAAATGCTATCCCTGACTCTTGTAAGAATTTAACTCTAGGGCATATCAACATTCTATATTCTCTAGATTCAATTGCTGGATTTAGTGGTGTAAATTTTTCACAAAATTAAAATACAGCAGAAATATACTCTTACACTAGTACTATCTGTGGAAAAACTAAAATTCTGAATAGTAGGTAAATATGCTTAATAGTGCTGGTCTAAACAATCATTATGGCAACACACTCCAGTATTCTTGCCTGGAAAATCCCATGGACAGAGAAGCCTGGTAGACTACAGTCCATGGGATTGCAAAGAGTCAGACATAACTGAGTGACTTCACTTCACTTCTTCAAACAGACATTAGTAACTGCTTACCTAGGGAACAGTTTGGATCCCAAACCGATTGATGTTTGTAACATGAAACACATCCAGAGCTGTGAAAAAGAAAATGGGCACAAATATAAATATATTTATAAATGTAAACCATTGAATTTTGTGAATGATCGTGTATATTTTCAGATAATTTTGGCATGGGAAATATTAAGTTTTATGTATTATATCAATTTCTTCCACACATATCACCACCACCACAACTACCACTACCACAAGCACCATCATGTTTGTGTGCTAATATAAAACCAATGTCTATTATCAAGTAGAAATTTTTCTATTTACTTGACTTGTTTGAGAGGCAAAATCTTTCTTGTGGCGTATCCTATTATTAAGACTAATAGAGAATGAAACTAAGATCAACTTTGACCTCATACATTAGTTTTAACGTTGGCAAATCACATAATTAGAGAATGGAATACTGGGTTAAATGAATGAACAGTTTATCATATTATGTTAGACCTTGCCCTGTGCCAACATTTAATAAACTATTTGGAATAATATATTATTAAAATTCATAGTAAAAAGTGATCAGATGGATATCTGAAGGATAAGGGGAAAAAAAGACTGGAGTAATTCTGGGATTGGTTATTAAGAAGGCATTTGTGGAGTTAGATCATTTCAATTGGTGAAGTTTAGCATTTGGTTGTGGACAGAAATTTTAGAAAATGTGAAAAACAGAAGGAGGATATAAGACAATAAAAAAATGTTCTGGATTAGAATTTTGAGGGTTTAGGGTTAAGTACCAGTTTTACCAATAACTTATTGAACTATATTGGGAAGCTATTTGTTTTCTTTAGTCCTTGTTTTTATTAACCCTAAAACAAGCTTTAGATTAATGTTCATTTAAGCTCTACAATTACATGACCTAAAATGAAGACAAATTGATATATTTCAGAAGAGATACAGTCAAGTGTGATTCAAACAGCCATTTTTAATAGTTAGGTTTAGAGTGAATTAAAAAAAAATACAAGGGGAAATAGTTGGAACACAGAACCTTAAACCTTCAAATTAAGGACCCCTTAATATGAAGATGACTTCCCTGGTGGCTCAGACAGTAAAGCGTCTGCCTAGAATGCGGGAGACCCAGGTTCAATCCCTGGGTCGGGAAGGTCCCCTGGAGAAGGAAATGGCAACCCACTCCAGTATTCTTGCCTGGGAAATCCCATAGATGGAGGAGCCTGGTAGGCTATAGTCCATAGGGTTGCAAAGAGTCAGACATGGCTGAGCGACTTCACTTTCACTTTTAATATGAAGATATTTTTGGTATGAACAAGAATTATTGTATATTTGTTAATCAGATATTCTAGATAACTTCAGTATCAGAAGAGAGAGCTTTTTTTTAATTAATTTATTTTTTATTTTACTTTACTGTATTGGTTTTGCCATTCATTGACATATTTTACATTTTGTGTTTGTTTTCTCTAGGGTTAGTATTAAGATGTTACATACAGTGCTAGTGTATCCCACAATACTAGTGTACTTTCAGGATGACTGGAGGAGTGAGTAATCATGTTCTAGCCAGCAGGGACTACAGGAGCCCTTAGAATTTACCAAGTCGAAGTGCATCAGGAATATTAGAATGCATTTGGTACCACTCAAAAATGTAGTGTATAAAAGAAATAGCCAGTGTTTCTTCAGTGTTCTTCATCGTTTTGGATTCCTGCCCCAGGTATTCCTGCTTTTACCCTACTGTTGTTCACGAAATGGTTGTCAGTGTGAAGCTGAGGCTGGGTCGACTCATTGAAAGCCTTCCTGAGTGAATAGAAGGAAGCCAGAGGCAAGCACAAGGAGCACACAAAAAGCCTCCCTGTGTGGTAAACATTTTAAAATCACTCTGTAATCAAGATCCTTATTAACAGATATTTTTATTCATGAAGAAAGATTGTTATTAATTTTATTAAAGCAATTGTTAAATTTTCTTCATCCCCAGATAATTCAAAGTAATTTTTAAAATAATAATTTTATTGCTCTGAATTTTATCTTATTGCTCCAAATACTTGATTTTTCCCAGGTAATCTTGAAAAGGTGATTGCTTCATTATCAAAATCATTATAATTCTTTAAGCTAGTTCCCTAAACCCACAGACTAAGGTATATATTATTATCAATATGCAGTATGTATGCTCTTTGGGAGAATAGTGTATCATCCAACAGACATTTATTCTGGACCTGTTCTCTACGAACTACTGTTTTTTAGGTCCTGGATTTACAATGTCGAGCAAGTAAACTAATATGCCCTTATATTTAAGTAATTGCATTCTCATGGGGGTAGCAGTACTTGTTATAATGTCAGGTAGTGATAAATGCTTTTAAGAAAAATGAAGGAATGGCACTGTATTTTGAGTAGGGTGGTCTGGTAAGACCTCCTGAAGAGATGATTATTGGAGCAGAGACTTGATTCCAAAAAAGGAAATTAGCCATGTGGGTATCTGATGAAAAAGGATTTCAGCCAGAGGGCATAGCAAAGGCAAGTGCCCTGAGATAAGACACTAAGGAATCTGCTTAATTCATTTAAGGAACATCTTAAAAGTCAGTGTGAAACAAATGTGTAGAGAGCAAAGCAGAAAGTAGAAGGAAATAAGGTCTAAGAGGCAAATTGGGAAGATCCTATCATAGCTTATAAGTCATGGTATGGTATTTAGATCTGAGTATATAGGATGCCCTCTGGAGAGTTGAGATCAAACACATGATATGTAATACTTTGTGTTTTAGAAAGATAAGTATATCTGCTTGGTTGAACTGATTGAAGTAGTCATAGGAACATTATTATATACTACCGTTTAACAGTACTAAATTGGACTATTCTAATAGTTGGTTGCTGAGTTAGTTGAGCAGTTTAAGACTGTGGATGTATTTTGAAGTTTATAAAAGAAATAGGATTTTCCAATGAAACTTCTGCTGGGAAAAATCCAGAGACAAAAATGAGGTTTCTGAAGTATTTTACCTAAGCAAGCAGGTGACTAAAACTGCAAACATGGGGCAATGGGTAAGTTTTAGATAAAAGTCAAAATTTACATTTATTATATTTGATATTTCTATTAGACATCAAATTTGAGAATTTAAGTTGCTAATTGATTAATTAGTCTGGAATTTTGGGAGGAGTTAGGAATTCAAGCTGCACATTAAGAATTCATCATTACAGACATGATCTTTAAAGCAATGGGAGAGGATAGCACAGTTAAGGAATAATTACGCAAAAAAAAGAGGTCCAAGACTATGTACCAAAGGATGTTCCAAAATGTAGAGGTAAGGGTGAGAATGTAGGAGAAGAGAAAGATGTATGACCTGTGAGTAAAGAAGAAAGCTAAGTGTATGGTGTGTTCTGTAAGCCAAGTGAGGAAAGTATTTCAAGGAGAAAACCAGAAATTCTGTCAAATTTTATGGACGAAAACTGAGACTTGACTACTGGGTTTAGAAGTGTTGAGGACAAAAGTGACTTTGACAAAGTTGCTTTCAGTGCACTGACGTGACAACATACAGACTGGCAAGGAATCAAAGACTTAATGGGACTTGAGGAATTTATGAGCTTTGCTTTAAGGGAGAAAAGGGTATGGTGGTGGTGGGAATATGAGGTAAAGGGAAGATTTTGTTTTTAATGATCAGAGTTTGGATAGTTAGTAATTTTTTTAAAGTTTAAATCATAAGAAAATTTTCAATAAGAGGATTCAAAATAAAATATTCATTTTAATTCAGGCCTATTGGATTCTTGAATTTAGATAACACATGTTCAAATAGCATTTTGTTTTGTTTTTGATTGTTGTTTATGTTTTTTGTTTAATTTTGTAATCTCTGGTCAAGTGATACTGGGCCAATGCTAGTGGAATTAGATAAAGAAACTTATATTAATATGTCCTCTCTGAAACAGAATCAGTTAGTTGTTCTGCAGTTTTGCTTCATGTGGTTTCCCATATTAGCACTCAAATTTAGACAAAAATTTTTTTAACCTGAAATTATGAATTTATTATATTTTATGGAGTATAGATATACCATTGCAAGTAGAATCAACATTTAGTATTTTAGTATTTGCTAATTTTAGGGACATACCATTTTCCTATATAAATGGCATTAAAATAACATTAAGATAGCATAAAAGCCTCTCATTATAATAGACACATTTGAATTGAATAAAAGTTTCCTCTAAGTAAATTTTATTATGCATTCAATTTACTTAAATCAGTTTGGAACCATTATTGAGTGTAGTTTTTTCATAAGGCAGTACATATTGCCACATAGAAGTTAAATAGATAAATTCATATGATATTAATCTTCAGTAACACATTTAAATATTTCCTTTTATGGAACTTTCACTTCTATTTGTGCTATACCGTAGCTGACAGATCTTTAGTCATAGGTGAAAATGAGGAAAGAAAATGTTCCACATTTTCTAACCTCAGAATTCAGCCTTCTGAAAATGAATCTCAGTTCTTTTACTGGTCTGCTACTAATACACATAAGTTATGTATTGAATTTTTAGCTAAAATAAGAATATTTGTATTAAAATAAGAATGCCAATAACAGATGCATTTTATTTTTCTGTATTCTTTGTCATTTACAGTGGTATCTCCTCTATAAAAACATTTGTCTTATGAAAACAATGTAATTTGACTATCACATGTTTGTTTCTGCTTGGTTACATCTATTGATGTATAAGCATAGAATACATGAACAGTGAGGGGATAGGGGTCCTGTGGTTTGGGCACAGCAATGACTGATAAAGAGGGCAAACTGGAGCTGAGGAATATGATTAATGACGTATATAACATGAAAAGATATTTTAAAATTGCTAGTTCTTACCTTCCTGAGTGGTGAAATATAATCATTTGAAAGAAATGCTTAACAGATTTAAATTCAAATTTAAGTTGGAATGAGCCCTTAAAATGCTGACGTGCTTAGTATACTTAACCTTGACATCATTAAAATGACAGGCCCCACCAGGAGCACATTTTAGGTGGGCTTATTATCTTAAAAACTGTAGGCTAGGTAATACCTGTGGAACTAAATTGGGACAAGAGAGTCCTATTGTTCTGTGGCATATAGTTCATGGTGAATTGAAATCTGAAAGACTGAGTCTTCCTTCTATAATTTCTGCAATCTGACAATCAACACAATTATGTTAGTGGTGTAGTGGCAATTACTATCTTGCTCTTCAGCCCAGATTTCTTCTTTGCTATTTCTTTGAAGGTGGTAACAGAAAATAGAGAATTTTCTTCTTAGAAATACCAGCAACTCTCAGCATAGCCCAAGGGAGGCATGCCCTTTATGAAAACCAAAACAAATTTCTACTTTAAAAAATTGTGAAAGAAAAAAAAATTAACAAGTGATTAGTGTGCAAGGTGATTCATGCCCAGACTTGAGAGGGCTTACTCTTTGGTTTCCTGGTGGTACAGTTGTGTTGGGTTTTGTACATTTTTAAAAAATTCATTATTTTCAAGCAGAGCCATCATGATCTACATCCTCATATTCTATTTGCAGAAAAAAACATTTTAAATGTTACATGAAAATCCTGTGAATTGTTTGATTCAGTGCTTACTGAACACCTGTTGTGTACACAGTTCAATATGTATTCTTATAAGACCTAGGCTTCCCTGGTGGCTCTAGTGGTAAAAAATCTGCCTGTAATGCAGGAGACCCGGGTTCGATCCGTGGGTTGGGAAGATCCCCTGGAGAGGGAAATGGCAACACATTCCAGTATTGCCTGGAGAATTCTATGGACAGAGGAACCTGGCGGGCTACAGACAGTAGGGTTGCAAAGAGTCGGACATGACTAAGGCACTAATACACACACATAAGACATGCTTCCCATCTTTTAAGAATTTTGAAGTATATGTGCTTTCTGAGATAATACTTTGGAGACTGAATGTAGAGCAATTATGACTGTGGTCTATTATGGCATTGGACTATGTGATAATTCACTAAATGCCACAATTATGTTGCCCTTAAGTTGCCATAAAGCAAACATATATTTCAGAAAAAAAAANTTGAGTTTGGACTGAATTCAAAATTATTTTGGCATGATTGTGAAGTATTATATCCCAGACAGCAGCTTCCCAATACCCTCCCGCTTCCTGCCTCAAATGGAGGGAAAAAAAGCCATTCTCCATAGTGATCAATTCTGTTTTGATCTAAAAATGGTAACAGTGTTTTTCTGGTTATTCTTTTTTAACTTTTCCCTCAGATCCAATGCATATAGTGTTATTTCCTATTTAATATGTGAATCGTTTAAAATAATTTTCAACTATTTACATTCAGAAAATATTTCTGCATAAGGGCCTTATGATTCTTAGTTTCTGTGTATACTTATTTGACAGTTCAGAATTATTTCTTCTAAATGATATTACTGATTTTTAAAAAGTGTATATCTTAATTCTCATTTCATAATATGACCATGCATATTTTTAATCAAGGTCTGGGACCAATATTAAGAGACTAGTGCTGTTAATTTATTTGATATCCATTTCTAATCAAAACAACTTTAAAATGCAGTGATCTTTGATGATATCTTAGGTTATCAAAGTAAAATAAAAATATGATAATTTAAATTACTTGTGCATGATTGCTTTTGTAGTTTCATAATGCAAGTAGAATCTCCTTATATAAATTCATAGAATTACATGGAAGGGCTAAAATATTTCCATAAAATTGTGTATCCTTTAGTTACATGTTATCTACAAACAATTAGCTGAAGGGGGGAAAATTGTCCTCCTAGGATGGTGAAGAAAAGCCTGAAATGGGACTAGAGGGATCTTGTTGAGACTTCAGGCCTCATTTATAAGTGTCTCAGAAGACTCTATTTTATGGTTAAGGATCTGTGTTCTCAGATAAGAAATGTTTGAAAACATGGATCTATAGTCAGGAAAATGTGAAAGCAGAAGCAGTGTGTCTGCATGTGTATAAAAACACTGGTTGAACTGAAGAGTGGAATGGAGTAGATCCATATCAGCCAGTCTTCTTTCTGTCTCTCTGTCTTTGTTTAGAGTCTAGCTTTTCAGGCTGTTTATATAATATGTACTGCCAATGCTTAATCCAGTAGAAACAGTTTAGGTGTCATATTATTTAAACTTAATTTTGCCATCTTGCTCTTTTTTGTTTTTAGTAAGTTGGTCAAGTGTGTGAGAACTAAGGATGGAAAATGGAGTGCTCCAGTGGGGAGGAAGGCTGCCGGCATTTCTCAGTCTTGCTCTTAGGCTCTCTTATTAGTTTTAGAGTAGACCAAGGGATGAGAAATTTAAAATCAATGAAGTATAACCTGAGTCAGTTCAGTTATTAAAAATTGTGATGATTGGTAGTTTTTGTTTCTTAAAGGGTCATTTTTGTGTAGTACCAAAAATAAAATCACTCAATTTGATGTCAGAGGTATATATTCAAATCATGTTTTGTTCACTTTGCCACTTCACAGCTTGAAGTCTTTGGATAAGTAATGAGACTTTCACCATCATCTCAAATGTTCCTGCTTCTGCTTCCTCTCCAATTCATTGGTTATAAGGATAAGCTGTTGTAAAGTTTAAAGTATGAATTTATGGACTATGCAAATAGTATTCATACTTAAGGAGCTATAACTTGCAATTTAACTATACTGCTAGTCAGTATCCTGGTTGTGCATTAGAAAATGGATCCCATGCCTGACATTAGACAGGGTTCCCTGTTTATCCTCTGTGCCTAAAACAGTAATTCAGGTTTACATCTATGCTTTTATATAACATATTAATCAAAGTTGAAAGTTTTTATTAAAGTAACTGAATTTAAGTTTAAGTATTGCTTTAAAGGTGACAGTTCCCTCTCAAATTACATGAAATAGGTCGCTAACATATTGCTATCACTGATGCTGACGTTTAGTTATGTTTTGCCCGGCCACACCCTTTCATCTGGAATAGGGTCATCTTGTAACTTATCCAAACTGGGAGTCTTTTGAAAGTGAAAATGACAGTACTACCATTTCCCCTGGGGTGAAAGGGACAGACTAGAGCTGACTGGAGGCAGACAGGGACAAGGCTGCACTCATTTCAAAACCCTACCTGCAGGCATGTGATTGATTTGTATTTGGTCTAACCACCATGGGCAGTGGTTCTGTCTTAGCAACAGATTATACCTTATCTAAAGGAGGTTTTGTTTCTGTTTTATTTTTAATTACTTAGACCACTTTTCCCCATGGGCAGCAGAAAAGAGGAAAAATAGCTAAGTATAGGTTCTCTTTGTTCAGACAAACATATTTAACTGAATTTTAAAATATCAGACATTAGTATCTGTCATCACTCCCTTTATTCTTCTGCATCTAGTCTCCCTAACTGCTATTTGACTGCTGCTGTTAACAGAATTCCCTGGATATTGGCAATTGTTTCAGTTCAGACCTAACCTCAGATATTTTGTCTCTGGAACTACATAAAGGACACATTCTCACATGGAGTGAATTGTTCTCAGAAACATAAAGTTTATAACAAAGATTTAGATTTGCTTCATTTTTGCATCCTAAAAGAAAAAAGCATCACCTAAACAAGTTTTTGACAAGTTTTATTTTTTATAGAAATATACCAAATAAGAGGTATTTTTATTATTAATACCAAATAAGAGGTATTCTCTCCAAATAAGAGGAGAATCGCCTTAAGAAGTAAAGTTTCAAACGTATATATTTAATGTTTTCTTGTTAGAGGGGATAAGCATAAAATATTGGCTTGTGATTTTAAATTAATTACACTATAACTAGTGTTTAATAGGTTCAACCTGTACAGACTTCACTGTCAGAAGTATGCCTGTTAGTTTGATATAAAATTCATTAGATTCTATTAACTTTCCTTTCCTTTTTCTCTGTTCTGAAGTCTAGTTTTACCTCAAGAAATGACCATGTGATACTCTGCATTGTCCTCTTACCTTCACACTCTCGCTCTTCCCTTGATGGCCTCGTTCATATAAACCTTATCTTCTTTTCTTCACTTTTGGCACCCTGGTTATTACTTTCTGTGATTTTCACATGTGGAACTAGCTTTGAGAGCATTTTCCCCACTCTGTCCAAAGAAGACTGAAGCCTTCCTCCTTTCTTTCTCAGTGCCAGTTTTTAGGCTTGAGCTGACCCTGTTCCTTAGGTTATCTTCAATGTAGAAATTGCATCATCATAGATTCTATAGTTGGGAGGAAGTTTAGAAATTGTATATAGTCCAGAGTCCTTTTACTGATGAGAAAATTGAAAGGTTAAGTGAGTTGAATGCTGCATAGATAGGCATTTTTAAGTAGTCTGTTAAGCATAATTTTTACTAAAAATGTAATTGTAGTCACATCATCAAAGAAGTATTAATGTAGGCTGTTGGCCAGGAGATAGAAATAGCCTGATTATGTAGAACTGGGTAATTGTTTTCATTAACATAAGGTCCATTTTACCTGTGCTCTACTGTACTCCTTTAGAGTACTCTAATTAATTCCTCTGAAGCTTGCTAATATAATGTGAGAGGTAGCTAACCCAATTGTTGGGAAACTATTCCCACAGCTACTAGGGGCAGGAAGTATAAGTACCTTCTTCTAGGAATTCTCCCAGATTTTAGAGCCCAGCAATCTAGCCCAGATCCAAACCCTATTCCTCAGCCTATGCACTCCACTCTTGCTTCCTCACAGTATCCTTCCTCTCCTCTCCTCTACCAGAATCAAGTTGGAACTTGTTTCCTTCAAAATTTACAAAAGTTAATTCTGTCTCTAATAAACTATATCACTGTGCATGTATTAATTCTTGGCTTTTAATCACTCTTGGACAGTTTATTTCAATGTTTTCAACTTTACTGTTTTCATATGCAAAATGTAAATGTAGCCACCTATAATGAAGAGACGAATGAAAAGTAAATTATATAAGATAAATTGGAAAAACAAAATAAGACTGGCACAGAATGAGTTTTCAATAAAACTTTGTTTTCCTTTTCCTTCTCTGCTTTCTCTCAAAATTTCATAAATAGTTGTGATTAATTATACATTTAATTTCTGTTTTGTACACATTTGCCAAATATCTCGAGGCTAGAGTTAATTGATTTTCTCAATTATGTCAAGGAGAGAGGAAAACTATCTGTGAAAATATGGTTTATTTATATTCTCATTTACTAACTCAGAGAGACTTGCTGTTTGCTTAATATGACAAAAATACCTTAAACAAACATGGTTTTTAAATCCTTTTGCTTTTTTTGCTTCAGAACTTTCATAAAATATTTTTTTTCTAGTTGTTTATATGCTTATAATCTTTTTGGTGCTTGTATCCATTTTGAAAAACAACCCTTCTTTAAGTCTTCTTTCAAATTCAACTAACTTTATACTTTTTGTATCATTAAAGTCATAATATCATCACCTCATATTACTTTCTGATTCTCAGTTCTAGACAATAATAATCAATTACTTCAGTTCAGTCTCTCAGTCGTGTCTGAATCTTTGCAACACCATGAATTGCAGCATGCCAGACCTCCCTGTCCATTAGCAACTACCGGAGTTCACTCAAACTCATGTCCATTGAGTCAGTGATGCCATTCAGCCATCTCATCCTCTGTCGTCGCCTTCTCCTCCTGCCTCCAATCTCCCCCAGCATCAGTGTCTTTTCCAGGGAGTCAACTCTTCGCATGAGGTGGCCAAAGTACTGGAGTTTCAGCTTCAGCATCAGTCCTTCCANTGGACTGGTTGGATCTCTTCACAGTCCAAGGGACTCTCAAGAGTCTTCTCCAACACCACAGTTCAAAAACATCGATTCTTCAGGGCTCAGCTTTCTTTACACTCCAATTCTCACATCTATACACGACAACTGGAAAAACCATAGCTTTGACTAGATGGACTTTTGGTGGTAATGTCTCTGCTTTTTAATATGCTGTCTAGGTTGGTAATATCTTTTCTTCCAAGGAGCAAGTGTCTTTTCATTTCATGGCTGCAGCCACTATCTGCAGTGATTTTGGAGCCCCCCAAAATAAAGTCACTATTTCCATTGTTTCCCCATCTATTTCCCATGAAGTGATGGGACCAGATACCATGATCTTCATTTTCTGAATGTTGAGCTTAAAGCCAACTTTTTCTCTCTCCTCTTTCACTTTCATCAAAAGGCTCTTTAGTTCCTCTTCACTTTCTGCCATAAGGATGGTGTCATCTGCATATCTGAGGTTATTGATGTTTCTCCCAGCAATCTTGATTCCAGGTTGTGCTTCTTCCAGCCCAACTTTTCTCATGAGGCACTCTGCATATAAGTTAAATAAGCAGGGTGACAATATACAGCCTTGACGTACTCCTTTTCCTATTTGGAACAAGTCTGTTGTCCCATGTCCAGTTCTAACTGTTGCTTCCTGACCTGCATACAGATTTCTCAAGAGGCA